>OZ007498.1:38107220-38407220 GCA_963931805.1 Microdon myrmicae | reverse complement strand
GTTGGTTCTTCGTGTGATGTAGAGAACCCCCACATTATTAGTAGAAGTCTACCTCGTCGTTTGGTCTATTTGTCCACTCTTTGATGTTCGATATCATTTCATATCATCTTCCTGTGACGGCTGTATCCCATTGCTGTTGTCATTGGCTAAGGCTTCTTCTTCGGATAGCCGTTCGGTTTTGTGTGCACTGAAGTCCCATGCGTTCAGTTGGTTCATCTCTAATATATCTGCCAGCGATCTCCTTTTATTTCTATGGACACGCAACCCACAATTACCGCAGCCGTTTTGATGGTAGCCTGGTATATTAGCTATAGGCGGTTGGGAGCTGTGTATGGAAAGATTAATCTGCTCTCAGAAGCTAGGAGCATTCCCTCCGATCTTTTAGAACCATCCACATTCGGCAATAGTCTCCCTAGTGCTGCGCGTCTTGTCGCTGTCTTCTTTTATCCATAAAATAAGTGGTACTTGAAACTCATGCGGTGAGCGAGTATAACCCTTAGATATTTTATATTGGGGCTGTATTCGATTATGTGTCTGCCGACACGTGGACTAGTTTGTTTTATATTTTTGCGGCTGGGCATGAGCACCGTTCTGTTTGGTTTTCTGCTAGCTCCAGTCCAGCATTTGTAAGCCAATCCATCGTTTTTATCGCCTGTATTGGTTTTTTTTTTTTTTTTTTGTTTTTTGTTTTTTTGTTTTGAGGGCTGTTGCTGTTCTGACAATTGCTAAACCGCTCTAAATCTACACCTGGTGGTTTATTTATGTTTACTGCCCCAGCGTACATAATGTTCCATAGGATCGGCCCGAGCACTGAACCCAGTCGTACTCTTCTCTTTACGTGGTGTTTTCTTAGACCATCTTCTGTTTCATATATTAGCACCCTTTTTATAAAATATAAGACCGCGGTTTTTAGGAGGTAGCCTGGTATTCCCAGCGCATTCATTATGTGCTTCCAACCGACTGAGTTCAATGTATTCTTGATATCCAGCGTGATGACTGCGCAAAACTACTTCGTTCCACCACGCCATATGGATCCCCCCAGCGCTCTATCGCCGAATCTTTTTCCTCATTAGATTTGTGTCGTAGGTTCAATTTTTACTTTTATATCTAAGAATTCTTCAAATTTCGCACAAATTGTTTCAATGAAACTTCGTTACGCCATATCTACTAAAAGTCCAGATGATAGAAGCAAAAATTATCAAGCCCGTCGGTGCCGAGCCAGATGGCTTCGAAAAGTCCATTGTGTCTTGCGTTTGATTCTGCAAATATAAGTTCAACTGAGGACTCTAGTAGTGTAGTATGTAGTTCGGCACAATTACTGAGTGCTAGGTAGGGTTCCAAAGCCCAACTGCCCGGTGAAATACCACCCCATTAAGCTATAGGCTTCGTGAAATGGTTGGGAGAAATCTTTGAACATATTTCGGAGCTTTGCTCGGCTCCATCAGCTGAAGGACCATTTCACGAAGCCTATAGCTTAATGGGATCGAGAAAAAAATACCATCTCAGGGCGCTGGCTCGGTGCTATAGGTTCGCCTTTCCTGGAAGAAGTAAAATAATAAAAAAGCAATCTTGGAACTTGAAATGAATTCGGAGTTGAAACCACAATTAAGGGATCTTCATATAACTCGCGCTCGTGAGATCGAGTTTAATAGTAAAAAGGCCGTCATCATTTATGTACCCATCCCTAAATAAAAAGCGTTCCACAAGATCCAAACTCGTATGGTTAGAGAACTCGAAAAAAAATCTTTCGGCAAACGTTGTTTATATCGGCGAGCAAAAGATTTTGCCAAAGTCAACGAGGAAGTCGAGAAGTATATTAAAACAACAAAGGCCCCACTCACGCAACGCTTACTGCGGTGCATGATTCTATCTTAGAAGATTTAGTGTTTCCCGCTGGAATTGTTGAAAAGAGAATTCGAGTGACACTGGACGGAACCCAGCTGATTAAAGTACATTTACACAAGAATCAACAAACAATAATCGAACACAAGGTTGACACATTTACGTCGGTGTACAAGAATCTTACTGGAGACGATGTAACCTTTAAGTTTCCAGACAATTATTTTTAATTAAAGCTCTATATTGTACTCTCGTCTTTCAATCGCACTATATTTTAATCTCTAGAGCAAGATAAAAAGAGAATACCGCATTATACTGCAGGTAATAAAAATGTCTGGGCAGTAGTGGATAAACTTTCGAAACTGTTTTCATATCAGTCACTCGTAGGGGCAACAGATAATCCACATTCACACAGCACAATGTTCACTTATATAATATTACATTAGCTTGCCTTTATTTGAATGGAATAGCACTGTTGAGTGATCTTAATGGGTATGAGTAAATGCTTTTGTATGTTTTTAAAACAAAACAAAAAAAAAAAGAATTAGGGATTAATAACATTTTATAACTCCGAAAGTTGATTCGCTTAAGAAGGGGAAAATCGAATGTTATTACTACTCACTTGGGGGCATAACCGTATGAAATTAATTCTAGATTTAATAAATTCTGTCAATTTAACAGAAATAAATAGTCAGTGGGGCATACGCAAAAAAATAACAAAAGAAAAGCTTCTGTCAAATATATTCTAGCAGACATCTTTTTCCCACAGACACCTACACATTTCATCTTCTGACCGTAACGTCGAGATGTCTTGCCCATCAAAACTGTCTCATTCGTGAGGAATAACAGAAATATTATTATATTCCTTCAGTTTTCCTATTATCCTCTCACATCTTTGGTCCAAATTCTTAATATAATTTCTCATTCACTGACCTGTGTTACAAATATTCTGTCTACTGTTCACGGCTTGATGAGCACACATAAATAATTCAAAAATCCGACAAATTCTTCATTAAAAAAAAAGAAAAAACTATCAATTTAAATTCATCTAGTTACGTCGTTACTCTTATACAACTTTCAGAGTAACTCATTAATGCCCAGCCCTCCTGGCTGCTTAGAAATCAGTTTTTGAATTAACACAACAGTTCCCAGAAATGTCAGCACTCTTAGCGGAAAACCACCTAAGACGTATTCCAATTCGATTTTCTCATGACTTCTTTCCAATTAAAAATTCCGTTAACCTTTTGGTTGCCGCGTTGTATATATATTTTTTGAAACGAATTTTTAAATCCATATTAATGTTGAGCACGGCTCGGCCTTAGTAAAACTCGTCAGTAATTTGCAATTATGATGAAGGCAACCCCGCTGTAGCTTGACTTTGGATAAATTATACATAACCTTTCATGTTCGCACTCTTTTAAGGTAATCAGTTATAAATCAGAAAAAAATCGGATTAAGGCATGATTTTGATTTTATAAGTGGATTTGTGAAAACCCCAGACATCTTAATTTGGTTCTTGTGCCGCAAGGATTTTCAAGGTAATTCATTCTTGATGTTCAGAATAATATTGACAAATAGATTTGAGATCGATTCTGAATGTTTTTTTTATACCATTTCTGCCTTGACAAGACCTTGGCTCCCTCTCCACCAATTCGGAAAAAAGAATACTCTAATCCGTATTAGGGGTTCTTGAAAAGGTTGTCTGAAGTGGCGACCTATCGAAATATCATTACTTTGTCAGCTTCTTTGAATAATTTAAAATTTTGCGACCTCCCCATTCTTATAAAAATCGGAGTATTACGTAGTTTTGCTTCAGTGTTGTAATAAGTGTTGGGGTAAGAAAGTAGAATGATTCGTATAGTTACACGTACGTGGTTTAAACTAATAGTATTTCGGCAATAATGTTACAAGGATAGGAAATGTAAGCAGCTCTTTTAAGTGCCCGTGACATTTGTTGTGCCTAGAGGTTATTTTTTTATTTTCGAAAACCATCTAGAAAGATTTTTATATGATTTTCTAATTTAATGATTTAAAAAAAAAAAACGTTCCCAGGAAAACGAATCACGGGAAAGAGACCGAGAGGACGGCCGCGACGGAGATGGGAGGACAATGTTAGGTTGGACCTCGAGGAGATCGGATCGGATGGGCGAACCTGGAAGCAGAGCGCACAGGACAGGGAACAATGGTGGTGTCGAGTCGGTGTGGTCAAGAACTTCCGGGTTCCTACAGGCCAGTAAATAGATAGGAAAACGAATCATCATCATCGGCACTACAACCGGGATCCGATCTTGGCCTAATTTAACAAATCTCTCCGCCGGTCCCGATTTCGAGCCGGTGTCATCCAGTTTGACACTCCCGGGCTCTGGGCGTCCTGGTCTACGTACATCCCTCCATCGCGGGCCAAGTCTGCCGCGCTGTCCCCTTCCATACATCCTGCCACAAAGGACTTTCCGGGCAGGCTCATTAGAGCTAGGTGTCCCGCCCACCGGAGTCTTCCGAGCTTGATTTTTCTTACAACATTAGCTTCAGGGGTAGATCGTGTACAACTCATGGTTGTACCGTCTCCGGAATCGTCCTCTCTCACATACATAATTCTCCTTAAGACCTTCCTCTCGAACGCGGCTAAGAGTTCAGAGTGCCTTTTATTGAGCACCCAGGTCTCGGACCCACACATGAGTACCGGTAAGACCATGGTCTTGTATAGTAGTAGCTTGGATGTTCTGGATAAATTCCGGGATTTAAAGAGCCTTGGAAGACTATAGTAGGCTTTGTTGGGTTTGATCAGCCGTTCGCGTATTTCTTCTTCCATATTGTTATCGGCTGATACTATTGAACCAAGGTAGTTAAAGGATTGCACTACTTCAAATTCGTGTTCCACTACCCTGATAGTTTGACCAACGTTAGGTCTTCTCTTCGCAGAAGTTGCCGCCATGTACTTCGTTTTCCCTCTTTAATGTGCAGTCCCAGTTTCTATGCCGCCTGCTCGACCTGGGTGAAGGAGTCCTGTACAGCCGAATCGGATCTACCGATGATGTCGATGTCAACTGCGTAGGCAAGTATCTGGCTGGACTTGGTGATAATAGTCCCTCTAGTTGTGACGCCAGAGTCACGGATTGCTTTCTCCAACGCCAGGTTGAAGAGGAGGCAGGCCAGACCGTCTCCTTGTCGGAGTCCATTATAGATGTTTATTGGTTTGGACAGCAATCCCACTATTTTCACTTGGCTAGTTACGTTGGTCATGATCAATCTACAAAGTCGTATCAATTTGTTTGAAATGCCGAACTCTCTCAAGACATTATATAGTTCTACCCTGGCTATGCTATCGTAGGCGGCCTTGAAGTCTATAAACAGATAATATAATGGAATCTTAAATTCCAGACATTTTTCCATCGCCTGCCTAAGGGTGAATATCTGATCACACCTCAATTACATCACCCCACATATAATTTTCCCAAAATTGCTTCGGTCAATTCTTTACTAAAGTTATATTCCTCCCTTGCGACCAAGCAATCTTAATTTCCCCGAAATTCATATGCTGTAATAAAACGCATATTCAAACCTACAACGGAACATTAACCATCACCACCAACTATACCGAGCCGCATACGTTTCCCCGAAATTGCTTCGGTTAATATCTTATAGAAATGATATTCCTTGCTCGCACCCAAGCAATTCCAATTTCCCCCGAAAACTCATGCCCATACTTGCTCGTGTTCCCAAAATCGATTTCTCGGTAAACATAGCAACCGAGGAATCTAGCCCAGCCAGTGCGGCAGGAATTCCCGGAAACAAACTGATAATGACCAATGATGGCTTTAGCGTATGGGGCTATCCGATCTTGTAGGATAGTGGAGAGTCTCTTATAGGCGGTACTCAGCAATGTTATACCCCTATAGTTGCTGCACAGTGTGATATCTCCCTTCGTATGTATGGGGCAAATTAATCCGCCACGCCAATCTTCCGGCATCTCCTCTTGCTCCCATACGTCCACCACGATCTCATGAATTGCGTGATGTAACGCTGTCCGTCCTTGTTTGGTCAACTCAGATTGTATGCCATCAGTTCCGGTGCCTTTATTTGATTTGAGCTATCTTATGGCTTTTAATGTTTCCTCAACGCCTGGTGGCGGCAGTATTTGGTCTTGATCTTGCATTGGTGGAGCCTCCAATTCTTCTATGAGCTGACCATTTAGCAATTCATTGAAATGCACTTTCTAGCGCTCCAGAATGCCTTGAGGATCAGTGATCAGATCACCATCTTTATCCTTGCAGTAAGTGCGGCGGGGTGTATACCGCGTCATACTGCGGATTATGTGGTAAAACTTCTGTGCCTGGTGTAGCCCTCGCTCTCAACTTTTCTCTATTCCACAGACAAGATTTTTTCCCAGGCACTTTTCTTTTGTCTGTGAAGTATTTTTTCAGATCTTCTGAGCTCTTTGTATTTCTCCTCGCGTACCCGCGTTCTATGAGACTGCTGCATTGCGTGGTATGCAGCATTCTTAGGTTCAGTCGCTAGTTTGCACTCATTCAAACCAGCCGCTCCTATCTCTACGAGTACTGAGTAAGATTGAGTTGGCAGTACTGACAGTCTTCTTAAGGTTTTTTTTTTTTTTTTTTTTTTTTACACCAACGCGCGCACAAAAGGGGTTTTTGAAGTACTCTGAAATGTTAGAGGACAGTGCGAGCGGAAAAGGTGTGTCCATTTCTCTTCTACGCCCGGCATTCTGGCCCCAGGACTTACTCTCCCTCCGTCGAGCTCTTCGAGGGCTTTTCCTAGCGCATGACTAAAGGTGTCACTGGTATTGTCATTGCGTAAGGCAGCCGTGTTGATTCGAACCTGATCCGCGGATGCCATACCGCTCCGTAAGGCAATCCGCGCTCGAAAAAATGTACCAACAAGATAGTGAGCCGATTCAACGTTGGCACCTCGGTACGTTCGTACCGTTATTAGTTTCGAGGAGTGGCGGCGATTTATCAATACGTGGTCAATTTGGTTGCGAGTGGCTCCATCAGGTGATGCCCAGGTGGCTTTGTGGATATCCTTACGCGGAAACTTGGTACTCGCAACGACCAAGTTTTTTGATGCTGCCAGTTTGACGACTCGTAGTCTATTGTCATTAGTGTTCTCATGCAAACTATGGAAACCTGTGTAGTACCTGAAAACCGGCGCCCGACCTATTTTTGCATTCAAATCACCAAGAACGATTTCCACATCGTATCATGGGCAGGAATTGAAGGGCCCGTTCGACGTTCTCGTAGTATTCTTCTTTTTCGTCGTCAGGGGTCTGGAGTCAGAAGGTTGCGTGTTCAGATCACGTCGGGGTCACCAATTATAGCGTTTGGAATGATAGTGAAGAACGTGTGATTCGAACTGACACTATGACAGTTAGAATCACCAACAATTGAACCTAAGCGTTGCCCATCAGGCTACGGGCTGTGTTTAGAATTCGATTTTTAAACTCGACTATACTCCACTGATTCCTCGCCGACGAGCCTCTGGCGCAAGACTAATGACCTTGCCCGGAAAAAACAAATCATTACGGTAAATTTAACAAGCCTCAGGACTTGCGAAATAAGGCCAAGACCGGTTCCCGATTGTAGTGCCGATTATGATGATGATGATACTCCACTGATGTGAATTGTTATGTTATTGCTATGGTATACGGCTCCGATGTATTTTCTTATTCGATTTTCGGTCGGTGTTCTTCACTATTTTGCTTGTGAATTGTGTGTATCTGTTAGAGACGCCACAGGGGACTCCTCTGTAGGTTCATGAACGTTTATGAGGCTTATGTTCTTAAAGTAGCCTCGCACGCGAAGATTGCATGTCGTTTCGTTTATTGCGTTAAAGCCGATAATGGCAGGTTTCAGTTTTTGGTTCACTAGAAACTCTACTGAGCACATGGTGTTTTGCATGACAGCTGTGATGAATGTCATACTCGTTTCTTTGAATTACACCACTCGCCGTCCATCTTATTTCTTGTAATGCTATTATGTCAGCCTTATATTCGGACAGGGCCTCGGCTAGCTGCTGTGCAGCTTGACCTCTGTGTAGTGAGCGGACGTTCCATGAGAAATCAATCAAATCGTTTAGCCATTTTCGTTTCCGTGGCCGCCGTCGGCCGGTCCATATCCGAGGTTTGTTAAATTTGCCATAATAATTAGTTTTTACGGGCAAGGTTATTAGCCTTGCGCCAACCTTTCTCAGGATGTTGCTGCATGCATTGGTTCACTACTTGGCGGGTGCCAAAGTAGCTATCCAGGGGTATCACGTGGAGACTGCATGTCAACTTGCATTAAACAGGGACAAGGATCGTCCTGGCCTTCGCGGGTTGAAAGCAATCAGTAACTTTGCCCTTTATGTTCGCTCCCAGGAAAGCGAATAAGAGAATTAAAAACAATAGTAGGACCCCCAAAGACGAAATCTACTAACTATGCTATGACACCAACGTCATGAAAAAATTCGATAGTTTTATATTGCCTCTAGTTAATATTATTGACGCAATGTAGGTGAAACACTCCTCTACTTTCATGTACCTCCACCTAAGTTACGTGCCTATGTTGATTCTTCCAACATATGGAGCCTTTCTTATATAGATATGCCTTCTTTTATGTGTTGTTGCAAAATATCTGAGTGCCATTAGACAAGATTCAGACTCTCGTTAACACATCCACAACCGTCGCCAGCCGTTAAGAGGAGGCAGGCCACTTGTCGGAATCCATTAAAGGTGTACATTGAAATCAATACATTTTTCGACAAGGTTGGTATTTATTTACGTAAATGTTATACGTTGTTAGTAGTCTTTCCCTCCTCCTCTACTCGCAATATGCTTTGGCATTTAAAGGTTTTGAAAATCATCTTTTGTGTGTGCGCGTGTGTAAAAAGAAAATTCATTCCCGGTCCATTCTTGTCATGTAAATATAAAGGGAGAACAGCAATTTTGTTTTATATTTATTAATCATTATTAAATATATTAGAAATATAAAAAATTAATATTTATGCGACGAAATAAGCTGGAATACCGCATTAAAATCAACAGTCAAACCCCAATAACCTTAAGTTCATTCTTTACATTTTAAACAACAGCGTTACACAAAAACAAAAGTAAATTTTGAAGTTCATCACTTGAAGATTACGTGAAAGTGTCGCAAGGCACACCGACGGTGTGTTTGAAATCATGTTCGACAACGTAATTATTCCCGAAAGGAAATAGCGCCTTGTCCGCCTACACTTGAAAAGAAGAAGGCGTCGGAAATGCACTAAATCCCTATTTGGAAATGTAAATCTAAGCGACTGCAGCTGATATGATTGTACGGTTATATTCGTATATGTATCGGATTCAAAGATTAAGTTATTGCCTCTCAAATGTTCCTGGCTACACGTTGAGCGTTTGAAAACTCAATTCCACACTTTTCCGTGGGCTTGCTTATGATATTGGATTAAATGAAGTTGAGAATGAAAACCATTTACCTAAGTTGCCGGTTGTTTATTTATCTTACAATAAATTTCTCCCTCAAGTGAATCAGAAGGTTGGAGGAAGAGACACAACCCACAAGATATACATTTTCCTGTATGTGTTCTCTACAAATGAGACGACGTAAAATGAGACCACAGAGAAACAACGAACGAGGAAAATAATTTGTAACGTTTAGCTTTTAGTTTGTTTTTTCATTACAAATAGTCCACTACACTTACCTTGATCTCTTTATAATTAGTGCACAAGGTTCAATGAGAACTGACTGATAATAATTATTCCCAGTAGAAATGTTTTTATAAAGGGGTAATTTAATTTAATACTCTTGGTTTAACCTTCGTTTTTTATTTTCGATTCAGAATAATAGATTAATTTCATTTGTAATGTTTGATATGTCCTTTAAAAATGTGTACCAATATTTGTATTGTGTACATTTCAACTGAACGATGAACGGTGTTCTGCAACGAACAACTCACGAATTGTTTAAGCCGATTAAAATAAGACGTTCGATGCAATGTATGACTTCTGTGGCAGTATTCGCATCAATGAATTCGTTGAATCCAATTTCCCATTAATTTTTCACACACTTTTGACTAAGTATTCCTAAATGTGATTCGTATTTTGATTCTAGAGGGACTTGACAATATAAAGAATTTAGAAGCAAAACAAATGTTTCAGTAAGAGATGAGTGGGGGAGTGCCACGTGGTCAGTTCTCAGATTTTTTTCTATCCAGTTTTCCGAGAGTTGTGTAGATCTTTCATTCTCTTTGCCAAGCCTATATGAAATAAAATAACTAATGACATTGTGACGAGCCAGAAAACAACGCAGCCGTTTGAGACGGATTTTAATAGAACATAACGTGCCTGGAATCTCGTTCAGCACTCTTAATAATCAAAGTGTATGAAGCCATGGAATGTCTAAAAAGGCTCTGCCCAGGAATTCTATGGTTAACCAGATATATTAATATTCGCGCATTCCAAATGAACTGGCGCCACATTAATCTTTTTTAAATCGCTTAACTGCAACATCAACACAAAACTTTGGAACACGCTTCACTCACACGAAAAACATAATCGGATTGAAAAAGAAAACAGTGATTCATTACTTCAAAGAACATATCGCCGTGGGTATAAAAACGTCAACTTCGTCGTAGTTCTTCTAACCAAAAGGGGCATTCAGCATAAGGGAGCACGCAAATGGATTCATTTAAATACCCATTATGTAACCTCGAATAATTCCCCACACTAATATAAAATATTCTTCATTTTTTTCATTTCAGATAAACGTACTATCAATCAAACAACATTTTTCTACACGACCTTTGTTCTAAGGCAATAACAATTTCACACAGAGATACACACAACATGATGACACCACTCGGCACACAAAAAGGAACATCCGCCGCCTTCTGGATTGTATTTCTAGTTGGCATCGTGAGAATATCAGCGTTAGCCAACTGTCCATCAGGTTGTCAATGTGATGATGATACCCTAGTAGTGACTTGCGGTGAAGGGCATCTTGACGTACTGCCCATTGCTTTAAATCCATCTATCCAGCGATTAGTGATAAAGAACAATCGAATCAAAACAATTGATTCCTCGATTCAGTTCTATGCAGAGCTAACATTTCTTGATCTGTCCTACAATCATTTGGTAACCATTCCTCAGAAGACATTCGGCTACCAAAGGAAATTGCAGGAGCTTCATTTGAATCGCAATAAAATCGGTTCAATAAGTAACAAGACCTTTATTGGTTTAGCATCGTTGACCGTTCTAAATCTTCGAGGGAACTTTTTGGCGGAATTGGGTTCAGAAACGTTCTCATCGCTGACAAAACTTGAGGAACTCAATTTGGGACAAAATCGAATCAGTCATATCGATCCAAGTGCCTTTAACGGTGTAATAAACCTGAGAGTATTATATTTGGACGACAATACGCTTACAACAGTTCCGTCTAGGCAAACATTCCAAGCGATGCCCAGTTTGGCTGAGTTGTTTTTGGGGACAAATTCTTTTATGACGATCCCCTCGGGTGCTTTTGAGGATTTGAAGGGCCTTACAAAGCTGGATTTGAAAGGTGCTGGCTTACATAACATATCGCATGATTCATTACGTGGTTTGGAAGGTGTGCGAATTCTTGATGTGTCTGATAATCGGCTTCAGAGGATTCCTACGTTAGGATTAAGTCACATGGAAAGACTGGAGGAATTGTTCCTGGGCCAGAATGACTTCGAAACAGTTATGGAGGGAGCATTTGTTGGGCTTAAGAACCTGAGACGTCTAGAGATATGTGGTGCTTTGCGATTAAGACGAGTTGACAATGGTGCTTTTGCAACGAATACAAATTTAGAATATCTCAATCTGTCGTCCAACAAAATGCTGTCCGAGGTCCAAGAGGGGGCCCTGAGCGGCTTGCCACATTTAAGGCATGTAGTTTTAAAAGAGAACGCATTATCAACACTCGCGGAGGGGTTATTCCCCTGGAGTGATCTTCACACTTTGGATTTGTCAGACAATCCCATGACCTGTGATTGTCGAGTGCTATGGCTCCGGAACTTGTTGATATCAAAGAACTCGACAAATGACGCCATTGCAAATGTGCTTTGTGAGCAGCCTGATCGACTTAAGGAGGAAAATCTTAAAAATCTCTCGCCCACACTTCTTGGGTGTTCACATAATGATCCAAAGAAACAAGCCATGATTGGAGCTCTGCTTGTGGGTTCGGCTGCTACAATTACCGCATTAGCATTGATTCTGTATCGGTGTCGAAGAAAAATTCGAGAATTTCTTAAGGGCGGTTGGGGAAACTCAGCCCTGGGCAGAAAAGAAAGAGAGTACCAAAAAACTTTCTCAGACGAGGACTACATGTCACGGCATCAGCATCCCTGTAGCTTAGGCATTCATTCCCAATTCCCACCAGCAAGTACTTATAACCCACATCACAACCAATTCGGCCTACGACCAATACCGGTAACAGAACTATAGCTAGAAGCACCACCCCCACCTCCCCGAGGTCGGGGGGCCTCGAACCAGACCCTACAACAACTTCAAGTACCAACATCTACCGTCCTTACCGACGACGGACCATCAACTCCAACAGTTATCCAATTAAATGACAATTCACCATTTGTTCAGCTTAACCAAATCCACTTAATGACCAACAACGCCAAGAACAAATTATCATCAATACCTGATAATTGCGTTAATCAGAACCACTACAGCCAGCCACAGTCGCTTAGCCATAATGAGAAATCAGCCACCACTGATCGGCACATACGACTCAGTCAAGACCACTTCAATCACAATCACTATGGCAACGGCAAACACCACACATTGGAACCAAACTACATACACAACAATTCGCACTACTCCTTGCCAATTGACCACGACGGCCCACCTCCTAGTCCAACACCTACACCACCTCCGCCGGCATTGCCAATGCGGAACGGATGCATTAGTATGATTCACAACAGCAACACAACCGGTCGGCGATCGTTGAACAACAATAATAACAGCAGCACCAATAACACCAACCTTATCAACAACAATAGCCTAAGACACTATCACTGACGGCACGGATGGATGGCTTTTGAATTATACTCACCGAGCATCCGCTGAATCGAATTGACTCTTGACTAACTGATGTCACAAAAGGACTGAGTAACCATGTGTGTTTGAGTGTACATGAAAAGTATGCGAGTATCTGAAATTCTCAGATTGCCCCATCGGCATGTGAAACCTTCAATTGTCAAGCGGACTTTTATTTTTATCTTCATTCTTCCTTTTTTGTTTTTATTTAACTTCTTAAATAAAAATAAATACATCAAGTGAATAGAAATAAAAATAAATACGATCAAAATCGCCTGATACACATCGGTTTATACTAAACACACATTACGTCAAAACGTTTTGTTTTAGAATTAGAATATATATTTATAGGCTATATAGTATATATATATTTTTTTCTTTACGAAAAAAATTGTAAATAACATCATAGAAAGATGAACTAAAAAGAAAGTAAACTTAATCAATTAACTAAAATAATAGAAAAGACACGGCACTCTTATTCCAGTGATGATTAATGTTAAGTTCTCTATCTATAAAAAAGAAAGCTCTGAATTGTCTATTGTAAATATCGGAATATTATGTATATGTTTTACTTTATTTAACTTTAAAAAAAATACAAACCCTGTAAAAATATCGTAAAGTAAAAAACTAAAATAAACAAAAATAAAAGGAAAAACAAAAATTACTTAACGAATTTGGATTGGATCTCCAATGTACACAAAAATAAAGCAAAACAATTATCTATATAGTCACCAAATCGAAACACATTCGCGTTATAATTTTAATTTCAAATTTATAAAAAGAAAAAAACAAAAAAAAACTTGTTCTAGATGTATGTTCTTTTATCTATAAACCACAAAATGTATTATAACTTAATGAGAAACTCGAAAAACACAATTGAATAAATAAATAAAACGAAACGAAAATTCCATGTACAAAATGAATCAAACTTCTATACGTCGATGTAATGCTTAGATAAGAGGATATGATTGTTTTATAATTTATTAAATGTGAATAACTGAAATTAATTTATTTCTGTTTTTTATTTTACTTTTATACTTTTAACATCATCAAGTTGTTCTGTTTTTCCTGTTTGGTTTGATTTTCTTTTGTTTCTTCTTTGCCTTTTTTTAATGCCAATTTTTAATCACGATTATTTTATATTATATATTATATAGTGAGAAGATATTCAAATGTGTGTTTGCCTGTTTGGACCAAGTGCGATGGACTACTTGATCCAATTTTGCGAAGGACGACAGATCTACCAAGAAAGAAATGGGAAATATAAATAGTGGGGGAGGCCAAATTGGAAGACCAAAAGAGGTTTGGCCTTCATGAATTTAATAAAACTGTACGTGGTTTTCGTGGCTATTTATTGTCCTGATTTGCTTTCCCGTTTCTCATAGTTTATTATTATTTATTGACCTGTAGCTACCCGGAAGTTCATGACCTCACCAACTCGACTCCGCCATCGTTCCCTGTTCTGTGCACTATCCTTCCACGCTTGATCATACGATCAGACCTCCTCAAGGTCAAACCTAACAATATCATCCCATCTCCGTCGCGGACGTCCGGCCGGTCTATTTCCCGTTGGTCTACCGTCAAGAATTCTACACACGGTCCTATCGTTGCCCATTCGCGCCGCGTGTCCGGCCCATCTTAATCTTCGCGACTTGATTACTCTCACTATTGTAGGTTTGCGATATAGCTCTTCCAATTCCGTTTGTCATAGGCCAGACATCCAATACAATGCACCGTCGTTTCACCCAAACTTGGATTATATCCTCAGCCCCCACGCTAATGAATAAACAATCGAAATTTTTCCGCCATTGGACACTTCGGGCGACTGTATTGTGTCAGCTGAATTTCCTGAAACTACAAGCAGTATCGATGAAAAAATAATATAAATTTTGTTTGTTTTATTTTACTTGGCTACCCACAGGAATGCTATTTTTGTCATTAATTAATGGAGATTGCCGTTCTTTCAAACTTTTTTGCCAATGGTCGGAACGTATTTTACAAAGACTACTTCACGCCATACGCTTTCAATACTCACGTACTACTTGGTACCGGTTCATGCATGTATTGTTTTTTGTTTTTTAATCTTACTTCCGAACTTTTTTACAGCGTACCTATAGCGCTGAGTCGGCGGCATGAGATGCAATTTTTTCTCGACCAGGTCCACCAGCCAAGCTCCGAAAGATGCTAAAGGATTTCTCGCAACTATTTCATGAAGCCCATAGCTTAATGATGTGGTATTACACCGGGCGGCTGAGCTTTGTGAGCCTATCTCCCACTCAGTAATTGTGCCAAACTCCACAATAGCAAGAGTCGTCTGTGTAACATCCTTACCAACTCAGCCGTTGAAACGGCGAGTCTGTGTGGGTTCTCTATACCACATGGTGAACCAATCCACAACGCCAACCAATCTTAACCGCCAACAGCGCGTCACCTTAATCCAACTCCCCATCCCAAACCTGCAATACACACATTCGCAACCATGCAAAACCTGCAAGCGCATCCATCCCAATATGCAACAGCATCCGTCCCCAATCCGCAATTGCATACATTCCCCAATTTACCAGGAACCCATTTCCCAATCTGAAATAAATGCATATTCCAATTTACAACGGAATATTAATCATCTCCCTCAATTACATCATCATCATCATCGGCACTACAACCGGGATCCGGTCTTGGCCTTATTTCGAGCCGATGTCATCCAGTTTAGCACTCCCAGGCTCTGTGCGTCCTGGTCTACGCCATCCCTCCATCGCAGACAAGGTCTGCCGCGCTGTCTCCTTCCATACATCCTGCCACAAAGGTCTTTCCGGGCAGGCTCCTCTTCGCTCATTCGAGCTAGGTGTCCCGCCCACCGGTGTCTACTGAGCTTGATTTTTCTTACAATATGAGCTTCAAGGTAGATTGCGTACAACTCATGGTTGTAGCGTCTCCGGAATCGTCCTCCCTCACATACGCGGCCAACAATTCTCCTTAAGACCTTTCTCTCGAACGCGGCCAAGAGCTCAGAGTGCCTTTTATTAACCACCCAGGTCTCGGATCCATACATGAGTACTGGTAAGATCATGGTCTTGTACAGTAGTAGCTTAGATGTTCTGGATAAATTTCGGGATTTAAAGAGCCTTGATAGACCATAGTAGGCTTTGTTGGTCATGGTCAACCTACAAAGTCGTATCAATTTATTTGGAATGCCGAACTCTCTCATGGCATTATATAGTTCTACCCAGGCTATGCTGTCGTAGGCGGCCTTGAAGTCTATAAATGGATGATATAATGGAATCTTGAATTTCTGACATTTTTCCATCGCCTGCTTAAAGGTGAATATCTGATCAATCGCAGATTTGCCTGGGATGAAGCCACACTGATAATGACCAATGATGGCTTTAGCGTATGGGGCTATCCGATCTTGTAGGATAGTGGAGAGTCTTTTATAGGCGGTACTCAGCAATGTTATACCCCTATAGTTGCTGCACAGTGTGATATCTCCCTTCTTATGTATGGGGCAAGTTAATCCGCCACGCCAATCTTCCGGCATCTCCTCTTGCTCCCATACGTCCACCACGATCTCATGAATTGCGTGATGTAACGCTGTCCGTCCTTGTTTGGTCAACTCAGATGGATGCCATCAGTTCCGGTGCCTTTATTTGATTTGAGCTATCTTATGGCTTTTAATGTTTCCTCAACGCCTGGTGGCGGCAGTATTTGGTCTTGATCTTGCATTGGTGGAGCCTCCAATTCTTCTATGAGCTGACCATTTAGCAATTCATTGAAATGCACTTTCTAGCGCTCCAGAATGCCTTGAGGATCAGTGATCAGATCACCATCTTTATCCTTGCAGTTAGTGCGGCGGGGTGTATACCGCGTCATACTGCGGATTATGTGATAAAACTTCTGTGAAGGTGTCACTGGTATTGTCATTGCGTAAGGCAGCAGTGTTGATTCGAACCTGATCCGCGGATGCCATACCGCTCTGTAAGGCAATGATATAGTGGAATCTTAAATTCCAGACATTTTTCCATCGCCTGCCTAAGGGTGAATATCTGATCACACTTCAATTACATCACCCCACATATAATTTTCCCAAAATTGCTTCGGTCAATTCTTTACTAAAGTTATATTCCTTCCTTGCGACCAAGCAATCTTAATTTCCCCGAAATTCATATGCTGTAATAAAACGCATATTAACCATCACCACCAACTATACCGAGCCGCATACGTTTCCCCGAAATTGCTTCGGTTAATATCTTATCGAAATGATATTCCTTGCTCGCACCCAAGCAATTCCAATTGCCCCCGAAAACTCATGCCCATACTTGCTCGTGTTCCCAAAACCGATTTCTCGGTAAACATAGCAACCGAGGAATCTAGCCCAGCCAGTGCGGCAGGAATTCCCGGAAACAAACTCCCTATACAGGCATAGCAACTCTTAGTAAATGGCGGCGAGTCGATTTTAGCTATGACTCCACTGCCATGACGCGATGATTTTTTTCTCGCCTTTAACTAGGCAGTCGAGATCCAACCGCCACCAGGGCCACATCGCCGCCTGCAAGCATTTGGTTCAGGTTCAATTTTTCGATTCGATCCACTCAGTCGGTGTTGACGTAGTGTATTTCGGGAGTCGGTCGCCAGAACCTGACTCGCGTTTTGGCCACCTTGCGTTTGGCAATCCTCGCGTATCAAACCGCCTTTTGTAATATAGTGCGGCGCAACTCAGTTCACTGCTAGGAGCATGCGGGTTTATCCAACCACCAGATGCCGAAGGTCGTGAAGTGTCTCGAGACATTATTTTCGACAGTCCGCATTCGTTGTTAATCGACTTGAATTGCAAAATGTCGCTTAGGGAATCAAACGCAAACTAAAACTAAGTGCCCTCGGAACCGTGGTTAAGTGAAATATAGTACTAGAGTAATCCTAAATAAAAGGGGGAATTAATCAATAAATAAACATATGAAAAACTGAAGAAATAAAAGACTGAGTTCAACGAAGCCCGGGTGTTTCATTTGTGGTGTTTCCTCCTTGCGGATGATGGTTTCGCATCAGGTTTTCAAGTGCGCGCAACGTGCCCGAAGTGCCACCTTCTAGTGGATGGCCGCCAGTGAATAACTTCAATGTATGACCCAATCAATCAAACTTTCGGAATAATTGCAAACGATCTAAACCAGCCCAGTGGTGACTGTTCCCTGGTTTGCTATTACCCGCAACTATTCGCCGTTCCCCGGATTTCTGTCGGTGGGTGAGAGTGAACCCCGTGTCGTACGTCGGCATCCATACCCTTAACCCCCACAAGTATCATTAGTTTTCGAATGTTCCTTGTAGAGATTCGAAAATCTTTGTAATGCTTTATTAGCGGCCTAAGATGATATTGCTTCTCGATCGGGTCCATCAGCCAAGGTTTTCTCCCAACCATTTCACGAAGCCCATAGCTTAATGGGGTGGTATTTCACCGGGCGGGTGGGCTTTGGGACTCTGCATACCATCCAGTAATTATGTCGAACTGCACAATGGTGAGAGTCCTCAATTAAACCTAGGTTTGCACAATCAAACGCAAGACGAGACCTATTTACCAAGCGAGCCATTGAGACTATGTTGTTCCAGAAGCTAACTGGAATGGTTTAAACGTTGTGTTAGGCTAAATTGTTCGTTACTCTTCTTCAATAATGCCCATAATGCGATAACGGACACGTTAACAGGTTTATAGTTATGATTCTACGTGATGTGCGCCATATTAGAGTATCAAACTCAAGACGAATAAATGGTTCCATTCGAGATACAAGGAGGCTATTAAACCTAAAAAGTAAAACTATCGGTTATGTAAACCAAATAATAAAAAAAAAAACGGGGTAGACACAGGAGGGATGGAATTGACTCCAACGTGCACATTCAACGTGCAAAGTTTTGGTACGACCAGAATGTAAGAAAAAAAACATGCCAACAGCTTTACCGGCATCGGTAAAGAATATCAAAAACTCGATCTCCTCATTCATTCCTTCGCCCATAGTCCATGATTAGTCATCAGAGCAATGGAGAAAGCGAAGATACTTGCTGCACATTTCACAGCCAACTCAACACTGCTTGATACCGCATAAAATTCACCTCAATTTGAGCACAAGGAACGTACAACAAGCTAGATATACTTTCAAACTCCCACTCTTATCCGCAGATTCAAAGGGTTGAACATTAGCAAATACGCTGTTCTTGGAGGCACTTAGGAAACTCATCCATTAACCCTGTTCAACGTGCCGATTCTCAAAGAGAGGGAAGTTGGTGCGTTTCTGATCCATTCCCAAAAATGGCGACATTCATCCCTATCTTCCTATCGTCGTCTAGCACAAACTTCGATTGTGCCAAAGTTTATGGAGTCACGGATTAAGGACCAACATTCGAAATATCTAGAAAGAAACTACCTTATTAACGAGCGCTAACATGGGCGTTCATAACAATACGTTCACATGTGACCTGATGGCGTTATCCTCCCGAAGTCACTATATCAACTGCTTCGGTGAAGGTAAATCTCAAAAACGTGTGACAGAATTTGGTATCCAGTCCAGTTGTCGAAAAGGTATTTTTATAAAGCTGATGATAGACTAACTGAATGGGTTGGAGACCATCCTTTTAGCCGCGCAATCCAAGTACTTCTGGATGGCGGCAAATATGCCTCCTAACGCTGATGTCCCTCAGAGATCCGAACACTTACCCACTCCGCTCCTAATTTTGTAAACGATCTCTTGTCCATTAACCCCAATCCAATTTCCTCGTTTGCTGGTGGCATAACATTGAATTTCCCGGACTTATTCAAACGTGCTCGACCAGCTTCTTTCAATCTGATTACCAATCAGAAGGATACGCTCAACTCATTGAATTCAGGCCACAGTAATATATATATATATATATATATATATATATATATATATATATATATATATATATATATATATATATATACATATATAAATACATATACATGTATATTGTACATATATACATACATATACATGTATATATACATATATATATTTATATATATACATATGAGGAATTTCTTACTGAGTGGATTGCACCGCCTCGATAACCCCGTGCTGCTCCTTGTCATCAAAGACGACCCTGTGACGATTCCAAAAGATTACACACACAAAACGGTAATGGAAAATACAGCACAAAACGGAAACCGAAAAAAATTATCATCAGAGCCGTATACCAGAAACCTAATATAGGTTATGTAATGAATCAAAACATCCTCAGTGAAATTCAGCCTTGATCTGATGCTTTGGTGGGTTGATTCTAACTTTTTTCATAGTGCGATTCGATTCACGTTCTTTATAACATAGAAAAACGTTATAATTGATTACGCCGGCATGATATGCACTCCACGAAGCACTCCCATTATAAATCACGTATTTGCGCCACTTTCTTACAAGGACCTCATCTACAAGCGGCCATGGTCTGATATATGGGTGCTTTGA
This sequence comes from Microdon myrmicae, assembly GCA_963931805.1. NCBI lineage: Eukaryota > Metazoa > Arthropoda > Insecta > Diptera > Syrphidae > Microdon > Microdon myrmicae. The sequence continues at coordinate 38,386,859 of OZ007498.1, read as the reverse complement.
TTGTAACTTATTCACAGCACGATTTCGATTCACGTTTTTTTTATCAACATCATCATCAGCACTACTACCGGGATCCGATCTAGGCCTTATTTAGCAAGTCTCTCCATAACAATTTGTGTTTCTGGGCAGGGTTATTAGCTTTGCGCCAACCGTTCTCAGAATGTCGTGGCATGCATTGGTTCACTACTTGGCGGTTGCCAAAGTAGCTATCCAGGGGTGTCACGTTGAGACTGCATGTCAACTGAGATTGAACAGAGACAAGGATCATCCTGGCCTTGGCCGGGTGGAAACCAGAGACTTTGCTGCCCCCCCCCCCCCCTCCACCCCTCATAACACCATACACGTTTTTTTATCTTTTGTTGAGAACTGTAACCAGATTTCTTCTTTATGTCACTTATTATTACAAAGGACCGGTCATGCTAAACCTCCCCAGCGCTCCGGCGCTCTGTGCGATTTTTTCGCGGCCTCACTCCATAGAAGTTGTAACATAGTTACTGGAAAGGAAATAGAGTGATCCCAACACATCATTGTGAAAAACAGCACCAAAAGAGAATCTAAAAAATAAACACCAGCGACGTATATCAGCATTAACGTAGCAATCACTGTTTACTCTCTGATGCATTTTCTTATTCGGTGTTCTTCACTATTTGCTTGTGTATTGTGCGTGTATCTGTTAGAAACGCCACAACCTGATTACTCTCACTATTGTAGGTTTGCGGTATAACTCTTCTAATTCGTGGTTGTGGATTTCCTCTACGCGTTGCTCTGAAGAGTATCGTTAAATATGTCGTATTAGAGTTTTTAAGTAAAACGTATTTCCTTCCATTCAATCCTGGCCACAGTTTATGAGGCGGCGTTGATTTTCAGGAGCATACAAAAATACTGCATGTGCCGGATTGGATGAAAATTAAAGCGGTGAAATTCTTTCAATTCATGTGTAGAACAATGGTGCAATTATTCAATTGAACATGATAAACTTGTGGCGTTTCTAACAGATACTTACACAGTACAAAGTAAATAGTGAAGAACAACTCAGAAAGAAAATCGAGTCCGCAAAAAGCATCAGCCATATACAAAGCATTAACATAGCAATTCGACATCAGTTGAGTGTACTTGAGTTTAGAAATCGAATTCGTACACGTGGCAGTGGCCTAATGTGTTGAGCATTGGTTCAATTTATAGTGATTCTAACCGTCATAGGGTCGGTCGAATCACACGTTCCTTGAGCATCTTTCGGAGCTTGGCTGATGGACGGTTGAGAATAAATAGCATATCAGGGCTCCGACCCAGCTCTATAGGTTGGCCTTTCCTGGGAGAAATAAAATAAGTAAATAAAAAAATATATACGTGGGTGAAACAAATATAAAGGGTATTTTTAATTTTTTGCTTAGCAACAAGTTGCGAGCTAGTTAATCTTGTGCGTGGTTGTTGTTTGGTTTATGGAGAGTAGAAAGGCTTGGCTAGCGGTGGCGGTCGACTTTGTAGTCAGTGAAGCCATGAGCGAGCCAGATGTACATACGTCTTTTGCGCAACGGATTATTATAAAATGTTTAACAAATGAAGGCGTTAAAACCTCGGCAATTTTTTCTCGATTGAAGGCCCAGTTTGGTGACGATACACTGTCTCAGTCAGTACAGCCATGAGCAAGCCAGATGTACATACGACTGTTGCGCAACGGATTATTATAAAATTTTTAACGAATGGAGGCGTTAAACCATCGGAAATTTTTTCTCGATTGAAGACACAGTTTGGTGACGATACACTGTTTCAGTCATAACAGCCATGAGCGAGCCAGATGTACATACGTCTGTTGCGCAACGGATTATTATAAAAATTTTAACGAATGGAGGTGTTAAACGATCGGAATTTTTTTCTCGATTGAAGACACAGTTTGGTGACGATACACTGTCTCGTTCGTGTACGTAAGCCAGAGAATTTAAAAATGGGCAAGAACGTATCGGAAAAGTTCTTACAACGATTTTTTTTCGGCTCAAAGGGAGATTTAATGCTCGATTTTCTTCACATGAATGCAGCCTACGACTGTCAGTTGTTAAAGTAGGCAAAAGCCGCATATCGAAACAAAAAAGAGGTATTCCCATTCGAGGTGTCACCCTTCATCATGACAACGCCAAGCCTCACACTGCGTCCTTGACAATCGATACAATGGCAGAAATGGGCTGGGAAACCCTCGAAAACCCTCCTTATAGCCCAGACTTGTCTCCCTGTGACTATTTTTCGTTCGCAATCTTGAAGGAATCACTTGGAGGAAAAGAATTCGAAAGTAATGAAGAAGTCGAGCAGCATGAGTGCAATTGGCTAACAACTCGCCCTAAATCTTTCTACCAACAAAGGATATTAAAGCTTCTAAATCGGCAGCAAAAGTGTGTAAATCACACAGGAGGCAATATTGAAAAATGTTGATACTATAGTTAATGTGTAACATTATTCAATAAATATATAAAAGAAATGATCGTTTATATTAGACTCACCCTCGTAAATAAATAAATAAATGATCGCCGGTGATGTTCAATTGTACTTAGTGAATAAACTCCATCCTTCTAAACGCGATGACCACGAATAGGAGAATGCGCATCAATTATCCATCAAGTTAACTTCAGACGTACGGATAAACACACATTCTATCTTTAGTCGAAGTACACTAATGCGGAATATCCTACCTAATTTTTATTTTATTTTGCTTCTCCCAGGAAAGGCGAGCGTATAGCGCAGAGTCGGCGCCCTGAGACGCTATTTGTTCTCGACCGTCCATCAGCTTCGAAAGATGCTCAAGGAATTCTCCCAACCATTTCACGAAGCCTATAATTTATGGGGTGATATTTTACCGAAAGTACTCTGGACTAAAAATAATTGAGATCTCAGACTATATTGTTGCTGGGATATTTAACGAAGACTATATACCTCCATTCTGTGGCGCAAGGCTAATAACCTTACCCGGAAAAAGAAATTATTATGGAAAACTTAACAAGCCCCAGACTTGTTAAATAAGGCCAAGACCGGATCCCGATTGTAATGCCGATGATGATGATGATGATTTTACCGGGCGGCTGGGCTTTGGGACCCTACCTACCCGCCAGTAATTGTGCCGAACTGCATAATAGCAAGAGTCGTCCGTTGAACCTAGGTTCCGCCTCCGCAGACATTTTCCCGTGGTACCCGTCAATCTGAGAATGTGCATGAATTCACGTTGAAAGTCAAGTTCAGGCGCCCAGATGAACATAGAGAGTCATTCTTTAGCCGAACCACACGAATGTGGATTGCTATACCTGATCACATGTTTCCTTGTCGTTGTAATGTCCAGGCATTTAAGATCAATGTGCATCGATACCTCCCTTCCTTATTCGCTTCCTCTCCTTCCGCTCGCACTGTGCTCCGACATTTAAAGGTACTGCAAAATCCCCGTTTGGTGTGCGTTTGTGTAAAAGAAAAAAGGTTTGCACAATCAAACGCAAGACACAACCTCCCAACCAACTCAGCCATTAAGGTGGCCCATATGTATTCTGTCAAAAAGTACCAGTAATTGATTATTTAAAAGCCCGCTTAAAAGTTTACTCGACCTTCTTTTTGTGGCTAGCTAGTTAGCATAACTGTCCTCTATCTTGAGGTAGAATTTCACCCCAATCTGTCATTTTGTTTGCTTACAGTGCTCAATTTTGTCAGCTCACCTCAAATGTGTTTTGCGATTTTTCCTGAATTTTCTTCAAAAACACGTCGCTGGAGACATACTGGAACGAATCAACTCGGACAATATATTCATAAAACCCATGATGATCAAGTGTGGGTTTACAAGTTTGAAAGACGAACCAGTCAACAAGTTTCGGAATGGGGCCTTCCAACTGACCCGAAACCCAAAAATCCATGCCAAAGTCGATGTAAATTCAAGGCAATGTTGACTATTTTTTTTCTTGATTATCGCATGTTATCCACTTGGATTCTTCCCAGAAGAACAGACGGTAAATAAGGAATATTATCTGAGCGTTATGTGTCGTTTGGGAGAGTAAATTCGTTCTAAAAAGGCCAAGTTTGTGGAAAGAAAACTTTTGAATTTTGCACCACGATAACCCATCATCTCAAAAGGCTTTCATTCTGAACGAATTTTTGACCAAAAACTCAACATACATCATCGAACAACCACCGATATCACCTCATACGAGTATATAATAGCTTTGGTTGACCTTTTTCTCTGTTCAAAACTCGAATTACCATTTCGAGGCACCTGTGGGGGTTTCAAGTAGGGAGTCTGGCATGAGACGGGTTATACAGTAACGGACACTTATTTACAACGCGACAGGCGGGTTGGTCGTTATTTTATCTCTGTAATAGGAGTTCAAACGGAAACAATAAGGGGAAGTCATATCTCGCAAAGCTTTCTTCGAGGAAAAAATTGAAACCTTCGGCCGCGCGAATGAACCAACGCGAACCTACTCCCGACTTTCGTGGGGTGTACGCGCTCGATGGGGATTATGCAATGACTTATGTAACGAGGGAGCGATTTGCGCTCGGCGGTGGTTATGACTTAACTCTTGCGTGTGCCCCCGGTGGCGGTTGGATCCCGACTCACTAATGGGTAATAAAAGGGGGATGCGCACTCGGTGGCGGTTGGACAACGACTGGCTAATGAAAGGAAAAGTTCATCGCGTCGTGGCAGTGGAGGCATAGCTAAAATAAACTCACTGCCACTTACTAAGAATTTCGAGAAGTGTTGCTATGCTTGCATAAATATTTAGTTCCAGCGAATCCTCGCCGTATAAGCTGAGTTGGATTCGTTGCTTGTGTATACCGGGAAATTGGCATAGCGAAGTATGATCAAAGGTCTTGATCGTAGTGATTGTTTCGTGGAAAATTAGCTGTCGTTTGGTCGCAGACGAGTAGTAAGAATTAAGGAGGAAATGAACCGAAGTGGTTTTCGGGGGAAATTGGAATTGCTTGGGTGCAAGCAGGGAATATGAATTAAGTAGAGAATTGACCGAAGCAATTTTGGGAAAATGTATGCAGGGATTATTTAGAATATATTCTGTTGCGGGTTTTGGAATGTATTTTATTGCAAGGTTTGGGGTGTATGCTATTGCGGATTTTGTATGTGGAGTTGGGTTGAGATGACGCGCTGTTAGCGGTCACGGTTGGTTGGAATTGTGGGTTGGTTGTCCATGTGGTGTAGAGAACCCCCACACACCCATTTTCAGTTGGTAGAAGACTTAGCGAGAACTTTAGTCGATTCCGGAAAATACGCACGTTAAACAAAGTAAATGACAGATTGCGCTTAAGGGGGTATTCTGGCCTAGACGCGCGAATTTAACGCAATTTTTGAAGTGATGTAAAAAAAAAGCAATCAATATTTAATATTCATTTTTTTATAGGATGTTTATTAATATTTCAAGAATACAGTAAAAAAATTGAAAGTAAAAAATTCAGAATTCAAAAAGTTAGCAGCTGATGAAGTGGGGGATCTCAAAAAGTTGGCACGCGACCATAACCACGATTCAACCCTCCTAGCAATCTGAAAAAAAAGATTATTAATTTACAGAAATGCCTCTATCGTTGGAACTAAAAAAAGTTGAAAAAACATTTTTTTTTAACACAATGGCGACTACTTGAAAAAAAAAAGTTTTTGTACCACTTTTTTTGTTTTTCGAATTTTTCAAAAATAGTTAACATTAAAATTTGGGGATGCGGATAGTTCATGCAATAGAAAAGCCTATAAAGAAGTCATATACTAAATTTGAAGTAAATCGGTTCAGTAGAACTTGAGATATGGTGTCAATAGACTTGAAAAAAGTGGTTTCGAGAAAAACGCGTTTAAAAATGTTAGGGTTTAGTAGCTTCAAGTGACTTAATATTGCTAAAGCAGCTGTAACTTCGCCAATTATTGGAATTTTAAAATTTCCTTTGAACAGCATATTCTTAAAATAAACTATAAGAAAATATAAAGAGAAAAAAATCTATTTTTTTCAAAATTCTAGACCAGAATACCCCCTTAAAGAAATATTCTCAGAGGGTTAAGCTTTGAAAATATAAAAAAAAAAATATTTTTTCAAATTTCTAGACCAGAATACCTCCTTAAACTTCACGTCACTTCACGCAACAGGCGGATCTGTTGTGATCCTTCTCTCAAGGAGCATGGCTCCTTGTCCTGAAAAAGATGAGGGATCTCTTTAAGACAGCTCCTGAGGGGACCCGTTGCGGTTGTCGCCGTGCTTGCTCAAACCTCGAGGGAAGAGCAGCTACCGATCGTTGAATACGGTCCTGGGAATCGGGTAAGCCCAATAAAAATACTTTTTATTTTATTTAATTCTTATTTTATTTTAACTTAATTTACTGGCATCCTACCGCTTCGGGCGCCAATCGAGACTGATCCTGATGTTGGTTGGGCTGCTGTCATCAAAAGAAATTTCCTGCTGCTGCTTCTGCTTCTGGTTGCTTCGGCATCGATTTTGGTCCGGGTTTCCAGGATGCGGCTGTGTCGTTTTTAAATTTTAATTTTTTTTTCACTCACTCTGCCGGTGTTAAAGCTGAACGCTTTTAAAAATTGTATTCTCTTTCCGGCGTCTTAGCCCCGGAATACGCTTTTTGTTTTGGTTTTTTTTTTAATTTTAAAATTCGAAGTCACTTTCCGGTGTTTCAGCCCCGGAATACGCTTTAAAAAAAAATTTTACTTTCACTTTTTTTTTGTAGGATTATCCCGCCAGTATTTGATGTCCTCTTTCAACTTCAAGCGCCTGGAGTACGTGTTGTTGATGTGTTCTGGAACTTCGTATCCTCCTAGATTAATTCGTGTTTGGCAGCAGATTACGTATCTTCAGCAGAACAACACGTTTGCCTTGATGTCGTCCAGCAGTGTTTCTTTGGTAGGGGATTTTGGAAATCCATTTAATAGAGACGTGCTTCGTTTTTAGTTAGTAAGGGATGTTGGAATAATCCCATTGGCACTAGTAGGCTCTTTTATTTTTTCTTATTGGTAGGGGATAGTTGGATTATCCCACCTGTCTTCTCGTTCTGTGGTAGGGGATTTTAGGAATCCACTTAATCGGGACGTCCTTCGTGTTCTGGTAGGGGATTTTAAGTAAACCCACCGCTGCCACCAAAAATGTGTGGTTCTGTAGGGGTTCAGTTTCAGGAAGCGAGCCTCCTTATCCTGAAAAGGATGTGGGATCTCTTAAATAGCCCGCTCCTGAAAAAACGGTCTTACAAAGGGGTCGTCGCCGTGCTTCCTCTGATCCAGGGAGAAGAGCAACGTCCTTAATTTGGCCTCAGTCCTTGGTTTCGCTGGTCTTCCGTGGTGGCCAGGTGATACTCCAGATCTACAAATATTACCCTTTTGTGGAGATACCACAGCGGTACTTACCCGGTGTGAGGTAACAAATAAAAAGAACGTTTGCTTTGTTTCCTTAAGCATAAGCATTTTTATTATCTCGAATTAAAGTTTTTCCTTTGGGATTTTTTCCTTCTGGCTTTACTCCTAATTTATGTCCTATCGGGACAAATAATAATGTTTAACTGCGGCTCGGAGATCATTTTACTAAATCTTTATAAAGGAAAACAAATCGAGATTTGTATCTCAAAAATGGGCAATTTCTTACACGAATCTCGATTTTTGTATCCTGAGTGAGATGCTCAGTGTTTATTTAAGATAAGAATTCAATTTCTTGAATTCTTACGAAACTATTGCGCAGATGTGGATATGTATCTGGATTTGGTTTTCTATCTGTTTTACTAGATGGAATTTTCCAGATAGAGATAACAATCTCTGAATTTTGGTTTTCGATTGATGCCGTGGGGCAAATGTGAAACGATAAACGAATATTAGATTCGTTTATTGTGAATTTCAATTTTAATTTGGATTTTGGATTAAATAATGCCGTGGGGGCAAGTATTAAGCGATAAACGAATGTTTATGTTATGTTTGGGTTAATTCGGGTTTTGACAGGATTTGGGGTTTTTGGGTAATATATCTAGGATTTGGTTGTAGTGCCGATGATGATGATGATGATCTAGGATTTGTATGTAGGAATGGGGGAAAAAGGTGGTAGGGCTTTTTAGAGCACTACACATCAACTTAGTGACAAAAATAATTTTGACGATCCTTTTCAATGGCCTTTTTAAGTGTTCAATTCTGGGTACTATTTTGACATAATGCATTTCCTCGTCATTATAATAACATGGCACTCAAGATAAATGCCCACAGATACCTCCTCTCCTCATCTTCTCTATCTTCTTATACTCGCTTGCTTTGACACTTAATTGTACCTGAAAATCCCCACTTGTGGGCGTACAAAAAAGTATTATCTCTTTCAGAGCCGAATTGTACAATTGAATAATTGAACTCGATGTGTGCACTACATCCGTTCAAAGATTTTCCCAAAATACCTATCAATCAGAGAGTGTTAAAATTAACTTTAGACACGTGGATAAACACCATCAATTCTTCTCTAGCCGAGCTACACAAATGTAAAATAGTCGTTCTAATCAATGGACATCTACACATTCTCTCCATATACTCTTCCTCTTCTTCCAGTTGGACTCTGCTTTAACATTTAAGAATACCTCAAAATCCGTCCTGTGAGCGCGTTTTCCTGTAGAAAAAAGAGGCGTGTCCAGTATAACATCTAAGTGTCTAGATGTCTCAATTTCTCTAACCATGAATTACTTCCTAGAATACCTTGCATTCATATTCACACCAAACGTAATATTTTCTTTCTAATAATCACCTATGAAACTTAAATCACCTTCGCATTTTGTCCTGATTATGGTTTCGATCTGTCGGAACATTAAATAGTTACATTCTGAATTGGAAAAGACTGTCACCAGCAAATGCTTTGATTAGTTTCCTGAATGCGAGAAAATGTAATCTTGTAATTAAACTAATGATGCCAAGATGTGGGCCCAAATGAATCAATTTGATATTCCGTAACTTGTCACTATTATGTTTATTGCCTTGTGGTGGTCAGCATCACACACTCATTAGTTGAATTTGCGTAGGCACAATACTACGTATATCGCAGTCTTTTTTGTCAGGAAGCTGGCAATTATTTAAATAAAATGGGTCCTACAAATCTTACTTTCGGAACTCTTACATTCGCTTATTTTTCTGTACTAAATTAGTTTCACAACTTAACAAATTTGTGTGAGGGGGGTTTAAAAATACGCACAGGACAACGTGTGCCCTAAACGAATATAAGGTTATAATATTTGATGTTTAAAATAATCCGTGATGGTTTGAAATTCGGTGAAATGACATTGGAACTTTGGAAGTTATAAGTTGGAAATAGTGCATTCTAAGGATATGACGCGCGCATAAAGTATTATTCATTTGTGGTGATACATAATCATTTTTCTGTAAGAACAACTAGTCGTTATTATATTAGGAACGGGTTCACTAATGTGTCTACGAAAATATATGATAATAACTAGCCGAAGCGCACTCTTTTGTATTTATTATAAGCAGTAAGGAGGTATCCACTAATGTGGACGATATATGATTGATATTTTCATATTAAAGCGCAGTCGGATGCCAATTTCGGGAACGCTGAGGAAAATGCAATAGTAAAACTATGGCATAGATTCGTTTTCTTATCCCGCTTTGAAATAGACCAACGGATTTGCACTTTTTGCTGAAGACATTTGTAAAGGGGTCATCAGCGAAACCAACAAAGCCTAATATTTGAATCGGTTATTATTCGTCGAGTAATATCAGGTTTATATTCCTATTTGTTATATTGATTGGCACACAAACGATTTGACCAAATTAACCCTAAACCCGTAAACATATTTTTCTCAACTTAATCCGGTAAACTGGGATTACGCCACTTGCACTTTTAATCTTTACAATTCAAGCATGCGTGAGCGACTGGAGCTAAAAGTGTGTCTCTCTACTCTTTAATGATGAAATTGAATTATGATCAAGGTCCCGTGTTGTAAAAGCAAATCGTTCTTTCGGTGGGAGATTTAACAACATCTGTGGTGTAAATACCCCCAGTTTACCGGTTTAGGGTTAAATACTCATTGTTCAATTTTATAATTGTTTTCATATTTATTTTTTTCAAGTGCAGTAATGTCAACTTGTTTTTACATCTTAATCACGAATTTTCAATGCTTTTTCCGTTTATTGGAATTGCCGTACATTTTCTTATATTAAGGGGAACATTACAAAAACACATCAAACAACAAACGGCTAAATTAATTAAAGAGCTACATTTTCTCTAAGACCGCCATGACTTTCGTCCGGTATGTGTTCATCATGAATTTAACCTGTTAGAGACGATAATAATATCAAACAATTTGTTATTGAGTTAATCTACGCGACCAAGCTTACTTGCTACCTTATTAAATAATTTACAATCATATTTCAAGCAAACTATTTTAAAATAATACTCTTAAACAAACCAGCCAATGGTTCATCAATTAGTATGCCGTAAATGAATGTATTACATTGTAAATTAAAGATCAAATTAGAAGATTGAATTTAAATACCAAAAATCTTTTAGAAATATAAAACAATATTCGCATACAACGTCGCCATCAACAATGTAATAAGATTCGTTTTTAGATTACAATATAAAAATCCGACGAGTTTAAAAAAAAAACACAAAACCAAATTATGACAAACAAACAGAAGATAAATTAAATTTAACTCTAGTTAATAAGCATCTAGACATTATTAAATTACATTATAAATAAAAAAAATTAAATGGAACAAATTATGAAAACCAAATACAAGGGAGTTTATACTAACAAATGATAAAATAATTAGTAAAAAAAATATATATATACATATTATATATACAGTACTACAGTAAAATTAAGACTTTAGATTTAGAAACAAACATCTTCGAACGATAATTTCACTTTTGCCTAATAAACAATAAGGAACTACACAAAACTTTTAAAATAAATATAAATTCATTCATAATATTAGGAAGGTGTTTGGAAAACTTCGCAACCATAAACTTTTTTGTGATCGATTGTTTAAAATAACATTAAATGTGGAAGACATTTGTTAAAATGTAAGAAAGATTATAAATTGTTTTTCTTTTTATATAACTCTTCCCCACTTGGCATACAACTTAATTACTTTGCTCGATACATTTTGTATAGTGCGTTGAATGTTGAATGTTGAATGCGTAGGATGTTGGATAAGGACTGCAGTGCCTGCTATAGCCGTGTTTTTGTAAAAGATTATAAAGTTTGCGACGGTAGTGAAGAACGTGTGATTCGAACTGACGCTATGACGATTCGAATCACTAAAAATTAAACCAATGCTCAACACATCAGGCCACTGCCACGTGTACCAATTCGATTTCTAAACTCAAGTACATTCAACTGGTGTGTAATTCCTATGTTATTGCTTTGTATACGGCTCATGCATTTTCTTGGTCGATTTTCTTTCGGTGTTCTTTACTATTTGCTTGTGTATTGTGTGTGTATATTTTAGAAATGCCACACTACTCCCTCGTCAGTAACTGTGTTGCGATCAACTTCGTGTGCGAACGACGGAGCGAGGATCAAGCGAGCGAGAGGACGTCGGAGCAAGCGAGTGTGCCGGTGCTCTTTGCAGAAATCGTGATCGTAGTAGTAAAGTCCTGTTTACCCATGGGAGATTATATGATGTGTACACATCACGTCGAGGTCACCAATTATAGCGTTTGCAACGATAATGAAGAACGTGTGATTCGAACTGACGCTATGACGGTTCGAATCACTAAAAATTGAACCAATGCTCAACACATCAGACCACTACCACGTGTACCAATTCGATTTCTAAATTCAAGTACATTCAACTGGTGTGGAATTGTTATGTTATTGCTTGGTATACGGCTGCTACATCTTCTTATTCGATTTTCTTTCGGTGTTGTGCTTCACAATTTACTTGTGCGGTAAGTATCTGTTAGAAACGCCACAAGATCATTCTCTGTTCATCGATTTTCTAAAATATATCAAAACGTGAGCTGAGCTTCTGGTCAAGTAAAAATCAGAGGTACTTTCCATAAGGAGGTTTGTATAATATTCGTTGTTTTCGTTGTCATTGTGTATTCGAGGCATCACTTCATCCTGTTGTCATAAGTTCTTATTGCTAGGGTCGTGTTCGTTAATTATAAAGCAAAAATCACAGTAGTTGTAGGTTTAGAATCCTCGAATGCTTGTTCGTACAGTTCGACACAATAAGATCGAAGAATAGCGCGTACATCGATTTCAAGGGTAATATGCTCTAGTAATCGTTTTGTAGTTCATTTGCAAACGCAATTATATCTCTAACACAGTATCCATTTTGTGGCATATTCAGTTTAGAGCACTGTGATTCCTTGCCTATCCGGATATTGTCCACGTTTTGTTAAGTCTGATTTATTGTCTTATTTTTCTCTATGGTTGCATGTTTGTGTGGTGAGCTATATCTGATTGACTAGTTGCACTACGAGGAAGTGATGACGATGGTGGTTGCATATAGAAAAGTGTGTGATGTGTATTTGGCGACAAAGTGAAAAATGGGATCTAAACCCACGCTCTTAAATGTTAAGAATCACCACTTGATGTTAAAAGTACAGCATCATCACACCAGAACATCGCCGTACGTAAACGAGGATGTGTTTGTTTTCCTACTAATTAAGTTGTGGGATTGCTGTATTCGTTGCTATTATCTTTTAGATTATTTTTTGTATTGTATTCTTCACTATGGTTGCATGTTCGTGTATCGTCTCATGTCTGTCAGAATCGAAAAACAGATCGATTGGTGGAGAATTGCACTATATAAGTCGATGACAGAAACACACTTATAGGAATCTATCCCCAATCTAAATACGTAGAACCCCCCGCCCCAAACCCTTCTCACTCGCTACACATATAACGTCAAGCCTGCCCCTTCTTCCCTGCGCTGCTACCACTGGTTACAATATTTAGTGAATCATATCAATAGTGGTGTTGATACTATTTTACAAACATCAAAAAACCCAGTGATGGTATTTTCAGATTATGGGAGGATTCAGTCGGCCGTATATATATATATATATATATATATATATATATATATATATATATATATATATATATATATATATATAAGGAAAACAGGCATAAAAACTACAACATCATCCATACGATGTAAGACCTGCCTGAGAAATGCGTGGACAGAGAGTCATTCTCCGTTCCCCGATTTTTGCACAAATAAATATTTCTCTGTCAGCCCACAAGTCGTAAAGTGTCGACCCCCTGAATAAAATTCTGATCATCTCCAACACGCCAGAGTGCTGCATATGTGTTCATTTCATAGGTCTAACAATTTAACTCACATCTGGCTCTAGATTCGCTGAATGTATCTAATTAGTCAAAGAATGCAACGGCTGTGCCGCAACGAAGTTGAAGCGACTTCCTTCTTCGCGGAAAATAGAACAAACGTTCTCTCAGATCGACAATCTCTTGATTAAGAGTAAACTACAATATATAAAAATGATAACAGGGGGAATGACGGACATGGTTTTGATGATGCTGCACGCTACAAAACATTTTGAATTCAACTTTGATGGATAGAAGGAGCTGGACTCGTATATCTAGGTGGTTGGCTGAATGAATGGGCGGATGGTATAGTGTCATGCCCTAGCTCCAATGAAAAGAAAGTTGATTACCATTGCTCTTCTGATCCAGATATAAATTCCACTGTATTCGGGTTTTTGTTTGGAGCAGAATACACTGATCAAACCTGCCGCACGGTGAATAACACAGTGAAGAAAAAGGCTGGAAAAACGTGCCCATGGATTGGTGGTTGTTACTTTTTTTCTTTCATCCAATGATTTATGTTTTCAAATTTGTGCACTGCAACAGGAAGAACGAAGTATAAAGTGAAGTGGTTCACGATCACACAGCATTGTTACCGCCGGCTTACGGGAATGGCTTTAGATGATGAAGTCAGTGAATGAGCAGTGAATAGTCCAATGTGGTCATGCAATGCCTTGGGAATTGACTACTTTCTGTAGGTTAAATCAAAATCTATTGTAAATGAAAACCTTAAAAAATAATTTTTTGTTAGTTGAAGTATCTTTGCATAGCATTTATGTATAGTTCACAGAGATACTTTACCCATTTGTTGTTGAACCTTCAAAGTGAAGTGAGTATAATAATGTTTTTGGAATTAACTAATCATTTAAATCACTCAATGACTAAAGAGGGCAATAACGTACGAGGTTGGCTGCGTTATAATTTTAAATTTATGACACATAATTATTTGGACCTACTGATCTGGGTTCCGAAAAATATCCAGTAATCATTTAAGTTTATTTCCTGAACTCATAAGTAAGAATCAACATTCCTACTTATAAAATCAGGAAATAAACATTACCTAAGTGGGAAATCAAAACTGGTTTTTAAAAGGTAAAAACCAAATAAGTAGATACACTTGAGATTTTGTCTAAAATGACTGAAAAAGTCGAAATGGGCATTAACAATCAGAGTGTTATATATGTTAGTTGAGTTACTTCTTTGCTTATGAAGGTGAGGCCTCTAATGTTTCAGCGGTTCGAGAGTAAATTCAAATAGAGGAATTGCTCGGTATAGAACGCAACAGAATACGTATGGTAGGTCATACATATTCGAAATTTCCCAGGCATCGAACGGCCTAGGTATATTTGATGCAAATTCTGCGTGGGGTTTACTAAGTAACCACGCAAACTACCGGATTCCAAAACAGTTCATAACCGACCCTTTGGATTGTGCTCTTGGTGATTGTATGAAACAAAACAAAGTACAATAACTTGTAAAGGCTTCAGACAGTTTTCTCACTTTCTGGAGATTATTCTGCTCGGGCTGGAGATCTACATTCTGCATTCTATCAAACGAAATTCATCTGATAAACTTTGGTTTGATAACAAATGCGAGCAGATTACAGCGGCCAAAATAGAGCTGTTAAACTATGGCGCTCCAATCCCACCAAATAAACTCCTTTAGTAACCTAGTATCTCGCGTCCCTTCTGGTCAATGGCAAGTGCTGTCAGCAGTAACTTCTCGTCCTCCTCTTTTTCCCCCGTTGGTGATGGACAGCGGGAGGTTAGTCACAAATTCAAAAGATAAAGCTAATGTGTTCGCGTATTTACTTTGCGTGAATTCAAAGCACGATTTTGGAGGCACTTGTGATAGTGCCGGTACGGGCTTCCACGCGGGATGTGAGGTTCCGCCCGCGTACTATTCAACGCATTCTACGTGGACTGGACTGTAGGAAGGCAACTGGCCCAGACGGAATACCAGGAATAGTCCTTAAGAACTGTGCTCCAGAACTTCCGCTGGTTCTTGGCAGACTCTTTCGCTTATCTTATGCACGAAGGACACATCCCGCCTGCTGAAAAATTGCTCAAGTTCAGCCAATCCCAAGGAGAGGAAAAAGTGTAAAAGTGTCTCAAAATTACCGGCCGATTGCAGCACTGTCTATTTCTCTAAGGAGATGAAAAAGGTCACCAATGCCGAGTTAATTAAGTATTTGGAGCGCAACGTACTTCTGAAAGATCAGTGGGCCCCAGGAATTTTTTGAAATTGGGAAAACTATCAGCTACTTCGCTTCCTCCTCTTTCCGTCTGTTGGTGACAGTCAGTGGGACGTTAGTGACAAATTCCAAGGATAAAGCTGATGTGATAGGGAATTTATTTTCCGCCCTAGATCCCGGTATTTTGGAACCACTTGTGATCGCGTCGGTACGGTCTTCCATGCGGGATGTGAGATTTCGCCCCCGTACTTTTCAAAGCATTCTACGTGAACTGGACTATAAGAAGGCAACCGCCCCGGACGAAATACCAGCAATAGTCCTTAAGAACTGTGCTCTAGAACTATCGCTGGTTCTTGGCAGACTCTTCAGCTTATCTTATGCACGGAGGACCTTTCCTACCTGCTGGAAAATCACTCGAGTACAGCCAATCCCAAAGACGGGAAAAAAGTGTCTCCCACAAAATTACCGTCCGATAGCATTACTGTCTATTTTATCTAAGGTGATGGAAAAGGTCATCAATACTGAGTTAGTTAAGTATTTGGAGTGCAACGGACTTCTGAATGATCGTCAATACGGATTCCGTGGGAGGCGGTCCACGGGAGACCTCTTAACACTTATAACCGATATATGGGCATCTGCAATTGAGCAGCATAGTGAGTCAAGGCCGATGGCATTGGATATCTCCAAAGCTTTTCACCGTCTCTGGCACGGGGCACTGCTGAGCAAATTTCGTTTATATGGACTTTCCAAGCAGCTTAGCGACTGGCCGAAAAGCTTCCTCGAAAATCGATCGATCTGGGTTGTTGTGGACGACTAGTCTTCGGATCTGTATCTTGTTAATTCGGGGGTACCTCAGGGTTCTATTTCGTCGCCAACCTTGTTTTTGCTTTACATAAATGATTTGTTGGAGTCAACGAATAACAAAGTGATCAGTTTCGCAGATGATAGTACGTTTGTTTCCTCCTTTTTGAGTGATCGGCCGACTAGTGCATCAACGTCACACGAGGTGAAATGTAGCCAGATGGACTCTCTGAATCGGGATCTAGATAAGATTCTGCAGTGGGGAAAGGCCAATCTCGTCAGAGTATACAATATTCACAAAGAAATGTGGATCATCTGTTCCACAGCTGATGATGAATGGCCAGTCCCTCGAACCTGGGAAAAGCATGAAAATGCTCGGCGCCACGGTCTGTGGGAATGTATCGTGGCATAAACACGTGTCGAACAACGCCAGGTCAACCTCATGTAAACTGAGTTATATTTTTAGAGTCAGGGCATTTTTTACTCCGGCCCAACTTCTTCTCCTGTATAAATCCCACATTATTCACGGGCTAAAATATTGCTCTCATGTTTGTAACTCTGCTCCGAAACATACCCTCGACCTACTGAGAGCATACATAGACGTGCGACCCCCCTGATCAGGAACACAGTACGTCGAGACTACAGTCGCTATCACACCGAAGACGCGTAGCTGACATCTGTCTGTTTTACAGATCTTATCACGAGTGATGTTTTTCGGAGATTTGTGGTATGATGGCGTTGTGAAGACAATCCCGCGAATCGCACCAATTTGCGGTTCATCTCTCGACAGCGCGAACATTACTGGATCAGAGCTCGTTCCGTTACAGAACGGGGAAGCTGCCGAACTTCCTCCCCGCACGAGTGTTTCCAGAGCACTACAACCTGCAACTGTTTAAGAAGTACTGGAACGCTTATTTGGTTGCATCTCGGGGAGCTGTACCGGCGTTATAGGTTCCTGAAAGAAGTGTATTAAAAAAAAAGTTTGTGATACACTTATTGTATACGACTAGTTTTTGAGTAAAACACTATCAATGATTAATTATTGATCATCATCATCGGCACTACAACCGGGAACCGGTCTTGGGCTTATTTTGCAAGTCCTGAGGCTTGTTAAATTTTCCATAATGATTTGTTTTTTCCGGGCAAGGTCATTAGTCTTGCGCCAGAGGCTCCCCGACGGGGAATCGAACTACGGTCTCCCGCGTGACAGGCGGGTATACTAACCAATATACTTTCGAGGAGCCATTCATTATTCATCAAGGAGACAGAAAATATATTTGAAATATCTTCATGGTATCATGGCTGCTCGTTTGTCCCATGAAGGGCATTTTTTATTGAAGCAGGATTTAATGGGAGATATCTATTTTACATATTGTCAATATGGCTGATGAGTTGATTATGGTTTTGGATTTGCTATTGATATGTTCATCTATTGAGAATTAATCAGCACAGGAGCGTCCATATCAAACAGTTAGAGGCATGATGGCATGATGTCAGTATATTTGGAGGTTTGTGATTTTAGGACGGAACTACAACCAGGATTCGATCTTGGCCTTATTTAACAAATATCTCCACCGATCCGGATTTCGAGCCGATGTCATCCAGTTTGGCACTCCCAGGCTCTAGGCGTCCTGGTCTATGCCATACCTCCATCAGAGACAAAGTCTGTCGCCCTGTCTCCTTCCATACATCATACCACAAAGGTCTTTCCGGACAGGCTCCTCTTCGCTCATTCGATCTAGGTGTCCCGCCCGCCGGAGTCTACCGAGCTTGATTTTTCTTACAACATTAGGTTCAAAGTAGATGTGTCGCAGTGTCCTGGTGTTTATCTTGCACCCTTACCCGTGGTTGCGAACGAACGAGGCGGCGTTCGTTCATTTCTTAGTGATGGATTTCGGCTCAGTGTTTTACGCGGCGAACAACTCATGATAGGGATAAGAGTTAACCGGTGCCCATGGCAGGCATAATACTTCTTCTCCCCACATTGAGTTGTTCGCCGCGTAAAACACTGAGCCGAAAGCCATCACTAAGAAATGAACGAACGCCGCCTCGTTCGTTCGCAACCACGGGTAAGGGTACAAGATAAACACCAGGACACTGCGACACAGCTGGGAAATGAAACCGCTGAAATAAAACACTCAATATTGTTGGGAATATGTCTACACATTTATTGTATATCACTGCCGCGGAATTGTTTAATTTTAATACAGGTGATAACGCGAGCGATTGTATTTTTTCAACACGCGACACAAAAAAAAAATGACTACACGCTCAGATACTCTCGAGTCCAAATTTAACGTATCTCCGCGTGTACCGACGGAGTACGGGAGCGGCACGTGACCATGGCGGTCCGTGGATAGAAACCGACTCAACGATATTTTATCGTTTGGGGTGAGTTTTTGATGGTGTGGTGAAAAGGAAAAGAAATTTCCTTTGACCAGTGACCAATGGAAAGCGATCTCAGGTACGCGGTGGTGTATGTGTGCGTTGGTACACACCACCGCGTTGATCGTTGCGTTTTGCCTGAAACGAGAAAAAAAGGGTCGGCTGTCTAAATAGCAGCCACTCATTAGATGCTAAAAGGATCGTATTCATGATTACCTGCGCAGAATTTCGTTTTATGACTCTAGGGTAGGATGCGAGTATTCGCTTTTGTCCGATGGTCAAAGAGCTGCCGCGGCCGTAGAAATGCCAAGGACATGTGGTATGCACATGTACGGCAGAATAGCAATGGTGGAACATGGGTGCCTAATGGTCGGGAATTAATGGTGCATAAGCACGTTACAGAATTGTTTTTAGGGGTTTCAGGGTCGATTGCGATAATTGAATGCGGCCGCCGGTATGTTATTGCTGGGCGAAAAAGGTCACCGGCCAATGTGTACATTAAGAGAATTTATTATACACATGGCAAAGCTGAAGAATAGACAGCGCAATGTTTATGGCCCCTGCTGAAGGTTATTTGTATGTAATTCAAATCCTTTTGTTTACAGGAATTCGTCTAGGGAGATTTGCTTGGCAAACAATGATGCCGGAATAGTTTACCTGCGATTTCTAGTGATGCATTGGACTATGAATGCTCTTGTAGATGCAATTCTGTTTCGGAATTTAATGTAATGCTTTTATGCATTAATGTCCTTGGTAAAGGAAATATTTTCAAGTGCCAATGCAATCGCATTGGCGGGATTTAATGGGAGTTGAGTTGCGGATATGGGGAGTTTTTCAGGTAAGTGGGCCGTGGGGTTTGGTGGAACCCCCACACGTCTCTACGCAGAAGTTGCCATCATGTACTTAGTTTTTCCCTCATTAATGTGCAGTCCCAGTTTTTGTGTCGCCTGCTCGATCTGGGCGAAGGATTCCTGTATAGCCGAATCGGATCTATCGATGTTGCCGATGTCAACTGGGTAGGCAAGTATCTGGCTGGACTTGGTGATAATAGTCCCTCTAGTTGTAGCGCCAAAGTCACGGATTGCTTTCTCCAACGCCAGGTTGAAGAGGAGGCAGCCCAGACCATCCGCTTGTCGGAGTCCACTAAAGATGTTTATTGGTTTGGATAGCAATCTCGCTATTTTTACTTGACTAGTTACGTTGGTCATGGTCAACCTACAAAGTCGTCTCAATTTGTTTGGAATTCCGAACTCTCTCATGGCATTATATAGTTCTACCCTGGCTATGCTGTCGTAGGCGGCCTTAAAGTCTATAAATAGATGATATAATGGAACCTTAAATTCCTGACATTTTTTCATCGCCTGCCTAAGGGTGAATATCTGATCAATTGCTGATTTGCCTGGGATGATATTGATATTGACCAATGATGGGTTTAGCGTATGAGGCTATCCGATCTTGTAGGATAGTGGAGAGTATCTTATAGGCGGTACTCAGCATTGTTATACCCCTATAGTTGCTGCACAGTTTGATATCTCCCTTCTTATGTATGGGGCAAATTATTCCTCGAGGCCAATCTTCCGGCATCTTCTCTTGCCCCCATACGGCAATACGATCTCAGGAATGGCGTGATGTAACGCTGTCCCTCCTTGTTTGATCAACTCAGCTGGTATGCCATCAGCTCCGGGGGCTTTAATTGATTTGAGCTGTCTTATGGCTTTTAATGTTTCCTCAATGCCTGGTGGCGGCAGCACTTGGTCTTGATCTTGCATTGGTGGAGCCTCCAATTCTTCTGTGAGCTGACCATTTAGCAATTCATTGAAATGCACTTCCCGTGGCTCCAGAATACCTCGGTGAACAGATTACCCCCTTTAGCCTTGCAGTAAGTGCAGCGTGGTGTGTACCGCGTCATACTGCGGATTATTTGGTAGAACTTCCGCGCCTGGTGCGAACCTCGCTCTCTACTTTTCTCTATTTCACAGACAAGGTGTTTTTCCCAGCCACGTTTCTTTTGTCTGTGAAGTCTTTTTTCAGATCTTCTAAGCTCGTTGTATTTCTCCTCGCGTACCCGCGTCCTATGAGACTGCTGCATTCCCGGTATGCAGCATTCTTACGTTCAGTCGCTAGTTTGCACTCATCATTAAATCAGTCGCTCCGATCCCTACGACTTTCGCCTGAGATGGAGTTGGCAGTACTAATGACAGTATTCTTACGGCGTATCCATTTCTCTTCTATGCCCGGCATTCGGCCCCAGGACTTACTCTCCTTCCGTCGAGCTTCGAGGGCGAGTCCTAGCGCATGACCAAAGGTGTTGCTGCTGTTCTCATTGCGTAAGGCAGCCGTGTTAATTCGAACCTGATCCGGGGATGCCATACTGCTTTGCAAGGCAATCCGCGCTCGGAAAACTGTACCAACAAGATAGTGATCCGAGTCAACGTTGGCATCTCGGTACGTTCGTACCGTCATCAGGGTGGAGGAGTTGCGGCGATTTATCAATTTGGTTGCGAGTGGCTCGTTCGACGTTCTCGTAGAATTCTTCTTTTTCGTTGTCAGGGGACTCCTCTGTCCGTGAACGTTTATGAGGCGTATGACCTTAAACTAGAAGAGTGCATAGCGTTTCGTTTATTGCATTAAAGACGATAATGGCAGGCTTCAGGTTTTTTGCTGACTAGAAAGCCTACGGCGAGCACATGGTGTTTTTCATGACAGCTGTAATAATTGTCATACCCGTTTCTTTGAATAACACTGTGGGGGAAGAAGTATGTACCAGCATGGGTACTTGGTTCACTCCTTCCACCATCATAAAATACTAATTGGCCCGTCGTCACAACAAGAGAAAACACAAAGTTTCCGAAGAAAATGCTCAAAAACTGCAACACAACGTCCACAGAAACAGGAAAAAAAAAGGAAACACTGGTTACGGTTATTAGTGAAAGGTTTTTTATTTTAATTTGGTTGTTAATTAAGGTGTACAGATAATTATTTGGCAGTTGATAATTTTCAATAAATTGGGACGAAAACATTCTTAAGGGATTATTAACCCCTTAATGCACATTTAAACGGTAAACATTGCCCGTATATGTCACGGAGGTGTGCATTAAGCAGTTAAGATATATAATGTTATTATCGGCCGGCAGTTCAACGTAAATGACGCCACCATTATGAACACAGCTCGTACTCGCGGAGACGATAACACAAAATATTTCGACAGAACTTATAAACGCACACTCGAATACGCTTCCCCGTGCTCGGAACGGGAACGGAAGTTGGCACGACCCGTGGCGGTCGGCGGGTGAAATTCGACTCACCGAGGATAGAACTCTGACCTGAATTCCATCCTAGGTTAGGGTTAAGAACAGGAAGAGAGAGAAAAACTTTTCTCTTAAGGGTGTGGCCGCCAAAGAAATGCACTCTTTCAGTGCAGTGGTGTGTGTGCGCGATCGAACAGATCGATGTTCTTTACACGGGTTCGAAGGCAGTCGAACAACGAAACAGGCAGGCGGCAAAGACAAAGGAGATTCATGATCTATGTCTATGCTGTGCGACGTCGATATGTTAGACGTTAGGAAAAAAGGTGCTAATGGGATGCGATACTTTATACAATGGAAATTGTATATCGTATCTTGGGTCGGTGGCCGAACGAATCCCTTGCATGCATTTGTATGTGTCGGGTAATTCGGTTTGTGGCGACGAACAAAAAGATTGTTTGTCGATAGGGAAATGCTGGGAATACAATTATAGTTTGCCGTATCGCCAGATGCCTGCTACAGGACAGCGTTCATTTGTTTGCACTTAGTGCATTGCTAAGGCATTAGTCTCAACGTGGATGGTGCTAATTACGTGCATCTGCGTTGGACTATTTATCGCTGACTAAAGGGGTCGCCAGCCGATGTGTGTGTAAATAGTTTTTGTACACATATTGAGGCTGGGATTAGCCAACTCATGGTAAGATTCTCTGATATGCCGTCGTATGATATGCGAACCGATGAGTTTCATTACAGGGAATTTAGGATAAGATAAGAAAGAACTCTTATAGCGGATTTTAAATGCGAAGATATGCATGCAGGTAAGAATTCTTTTGCAGAAGCTTGAAAATAAATAAATTCGGTAAGCTTAATGCGTGCAGAATTTACAGGTGCTAATGCTGTTGCATTAGCGGAAACTGATGTAGTTTGAATGGGAGTTAAGTGGGGTTTTTTAGGTAAGTGTACCGTAGCGTTTGGCGGAACCGCCACAACACCACTCCAAGTCCATCTTATTCTTTGTAATGCTGTCATATCAGCCTTTTAATTGGTAAGGGCATTGATTAAATACTGTGCAATTCGAACTCTGTATAGTGAGCGGACGTTCCATGAGAAAATTCTCAAATCGTTTATCTGTTGTATTCCAGAATACTACCCTTATTCGCACATCATTCTCTCTGCGATCGTCGAAGTGTGTAGACGCGTCCTACTACTGCTTTTGAAAAACAAAAGAGAAAAGAAAAATTAAAAGAAAACACGTGTGCGCGTGCAGACATAAATGTGTGACCGTCATTAGGAACGGTCTGTGGCCGAACAATAGTGTATCGTGTATAATATTAAGTGGAAAATTTTGATAAATTTCTGCGCGACATTTTAAAATTTAAGTAAAATTGGTAAACCAAAACATAATATCAGCGACCGCATCCGGAGTTTGCGTTCGCAGATGCTGGTCAGCGGCCCCAGTACTGCCGAGCTACCTAAAAAACGAAAGAAAAAAACTGCTCACAGTCCTCTGAACGCACCGAAGAAAGTAGCTACAATGGCTACTCAACTAACAACGGAATACCACAAAAAATACGATGATGCGATGGAAACAATAAGGATACTAACAGCCCAAATGGAACAACTACAAGAAAAAATTCGCTCTCTTCAAGCGCAAACCAAAACCAATGTCGACGTCCCCATGAAGGAAGTTCCTCCCCAACCCATCTCATTAACATTCAACAATAACCCATCATCATCGAATATCTCGCCACCGCCCCAAGATACCCACAAACCAGAAGACCACTGGCAAACAGTTGGACAGAAATCTACAAATAAGGTGAGACCACCCCCAATTTACATTAAAAATCCTAATAGTACCAAAGAAGTCATCAAGACGCTTGAGAATGCCCTTGGACACAGAAATTTTACCACAGACTCAAAAGGATCTTCGATCTCTATCAAGACGATGACTATAACGGATCACGACATGGCAATAAGAAAACTCTCAGAGAACAAACACGAGTTCTTCACATTCCAACATGCCCAGATGAAACCAAAAACATTCATCATAAGGCACATTGATCCAGCATGGACTACCGAGGAACTTACACTCGAAATCTTGAGGATATGCCCGTCTATGAAAATCCACAGATTGGACTACTTTCAAACCCCACACATGAGGGAGAATAATATTAGGAGCTTGCGAATCATACAGATCCCACCGAACGGTGATGTCACCCAACTTAAACAAATAAAATATTTGTTCACACACAAAATCACTATCGAGGAGCCACATAAACAGAGCATTCTCCATTGCAAAAGGTGTCAAGGATCAGGACACCTAGCAGTTGCGTGCCACCTAAGTGCACGATGCGGAAAATGTGCCGAACAGCATATACCAGGAGAGTTGCAAAGTGAACCCGCCTGGCACAGAACCATCAATAATTCAGCAAACAAACGCCGATGGATCAACATCCACGAAAAAAATTACCATAACTTGCTGTAACTGCGGAGGCCCACATCCAGCTAGTTTTTCACAATGCCCCGAAAAGCTACGGATTCTGGAGAGACGTTCGTTACACACGGTAACTAATACGGCCAAACCAGCTGCAACGAAACCCTTATCACCACAACCATCCCATCTCAGGGGGTCAGGAACATCATATGCAGAAATTACGAAAAGTTCCCGTAGCTGCCCGAAATCTCAACAACCCAACCCCAACGTTCTCAACCTGGATATCTTGGGATACATCAGGAGCCTGGAGACACTACTACCAACCTTAAAACACAGTTCCGAATTGGAAAAAAAAAGGTCAGATCTTAAATTTAATAACTTCCCACATCCTTTCCCTTAACGTATAACTTAACCCATATCTGCCTCAACTCAGAGTCCATTTATTCCCACACCCGTAGACAACACCTCCGACTGTTTATTGAAAAGTTCTCCCCAGATATTCTTCTGGTTTCAGAAACTTGGCTGAAATCCACTTCTCGAGTCTACATACCTAATTACACATTTGTGTCCAACCCACGAACCTCTGGCCCTCATGGAGGTACGGGAATCCTAATACATAAAAAATTCCAATTTGCTGAGATTAGATTTGCTAATATAACTAGTGTCGAATACACGGCTGTTAAACTTTTCTGCCGAAATAATAAAGTACTGGTCTTGTCCTCCATATACATTCACCCTTCTCGTGAACCAAACTTCCCTAGTGCAGACATCTCACAAATAATCCAACAGTCTCTGCCAGCACCTTTCATAATAGGAGGAGACTGGAACGCACGACATACTGCATTTAATGACATCAAATGCAACAAATACGGCTGCCAACTCCTTGATCTCCTCCGACTTCATCCATATGTCTACGCAGACTGCCCGTTGCAACCTACTCGAATTTGCAGCTCAACCAAGTCAACAATCGATTTCTTCCTAAAGTCTACAGATAGCTATTCATCTAATCCTCCCACAGTGTCATTCACATTCCCTTCGGATCATGGCTCTGTCCACACCTCGGTTCAAATCCCCTCGCTTGAACCACTCTACACTCTGAATCCTATTCCAAATTTCACCAAAACAAACTGGAAAAAAGTCAATAAGGATATTGCTGCTAGCTTTTCAAAATTTTCTTTACCGGAATCTTCTAACCTGCCCCCTACACAAATTGACCAAGCAGCGGCCCAAATAGAGCAAATACTGGGAAATGCTCTCTTCAGCCATACTCCCACTATCGTTCCTCATAATCACTTAGGAAAACCCCTACCCAACCTACTCACAAAATTATTACGTATAAAAAAACAACTCCGACGAAAATTGCACACTAGCTACTCACCTTTTATTAAACAACAGATCCAGCTATTGACCTCCCTGATAAATGGACAACTAAAAGTTTTCACTAATCAGACATACACATCCACCTTAAACAGTATCAAACCAAATCGCGATCTATTTAAAAACATAAACAGACTAACCGGTCGCAAACTCAAGCCTCGAACAGATTATGTTATTCACCCAACTAATAATAACATCGTCCAGTCGGACACTGATATAGCAAACTGTCTCGCTGAACATTTCTGCAAAGTCCATAAGCAAAACGATAC
Source organism: Microdon myrmicae (assembly GCA_963931805.1). Lineage (NCBI taxonomy): Eukaryota > Metazoa > Arthropoda > Insecta > Diptera > Syrphidae > Microdon > Microdon myrmicae. The sequence goes on along the minus strand of OZ007498.1, from coordinate 38,360,876 downwards.
CCTCCCAGTAACAAATTTCCACGATACCGTGAACGATTACATTCCACGCTCACTGGAGCCATCCCTCACACCATTTATTACTGAATTCACCGAAAGCAATAAAGCATCACACCCCGTAGGAATCGACACATTCCTAAGCCTTGAAGAACTATCCGAAGTCATTACTTCACGTAACAATAAAAAATCGACTGGCCTAGATGGAATCCCTAACCTCCTATTCAAAAGACTCCACCCAGGCAACTTGCTCCCGATTCTCGTTCTTCTCAACCACATAATAAACGCTTCACATTTCCCTAAAAGTTGGAAAACAGCGGTGATCGTCCCTATTAGCAAATCTGGGCCCTCCAAGTACCCGGATAACTTCCGTCCGATATCGCAGCTAAACTCGCTTAGCAAGATTCTTGAATGTAAAATCTACAAAAATCTTCTCTCATTTGCCAGGGATAACTCCCTCATTCAGAATTCTCAATTTGGCTTCCGCTCACAACACTCCACTTGTCATGCTCTCTTAAAACTGACACATGATGTGACGACCCACCTCCAAAACCAATCTCCAACGGTATGTGTCTCCCTAGACATAGCTAAAGCATTCGACTATGTCTGGATCGCAGGACTGTTATACAAACTTCATTCAATGTATGGATTAAACGTCCACTCCACAAAACTTCTCGCTTCTTACCTCTCTGATAGAAAGTTCATGGTGAAAATAAACTCAACTCTCTCGACACCTTATAGCATAACCGCAGGAGTTCCTCAAGGATCCATCCTCGGCCCACTACTATACCTTCTTTATACATCAGACGCACCGCAGCCACTGTTACCCAATACAACAATGCTCAACTATGCCGACGACACCTTAATTTATTCAAGCAACAAGCTTGTCAAGGAGGCAAGAAACTGTATTAACAGATATCTCCCAATCCTGTCAGCCTACTTTACCAAGTGGAGAATTCAACTAAATCCAACCAAAACTCAGCTCATAGTTTTTAAAGGCAGAAACGCGAGTTGTACAAACAACACTATTCGCTGCCATAATAAAATCAGAATTAAAATAAATAACAATATAATTAAACCCTCCAAAACCTTAAAGTATCTAGGTATAACCTTTACCAACAATCTGTCATTCTCCGCCCACATTAAAAATACGATTCGTAAAGCCACAACCCAACTGAACCTCTGCAGAAAAGTCATGTACAAACCGAATGGTCTCTCTCCCAAAGTCAAATCACTTATCTACAAACAAATAATCAGACCCACTCTCACATATGCATGCCCGATATGGTACCATATCACACCCGCCCAAATGGAGAAGCTACGCATTTTCGAAAGGAAATGCTTCAGACTTATCACTGGCCTCAACCGACATCCTAACTCCCACAAATATTACAACAGTAGTTCGCTCTACTATGCCGCTAATATTGAACGTATAGATCGACGCTTCCTCGAGCTGTCCATCAAATTTATCGAAAATCTTCCCAATAATCCCAATCCGATAATAAATGCGCTCACATCGACTCCGTCAGACAACCGAACTGCCTACCCGAACTGTCTTCACACCAGAACCCTCTTCACCTCTGGCAGGTTGGTCAACAACTCCAATGAGATCGTATACCACAATACTGAACTCTCACCTCACCAGTTTAAATATTGTAATATACAACCCTTCTCTAATATCTTGCGTTTCAACGACCAATCGGAAAGTGTTCCCCCAACCCATATCCCCGACTCATAGTACCCACCCTAACCCAAATTCCACCCATCAACCACTATACCTCCCGCCCCACCCTACTCTAACTTATTGTAATAATAATAGATTTAATAATTAGATAAGCTAGGCTAAGCTAAGTTAAGTTAATTAAGCAAATTAGTTATAGGTTAAGTAAATAATTATATCCTGGTTTTCTGACCTTTTCCAGGAAGCCCCACCTACTCCTATCTTGTCCACCCATGAAATATATAACTTTATAATAATGTTTGAAAAATGTACTAGCAAGTATGTGTAAACGATTAAAGCTAAGATAATTATAAGTTATCTGTATTACTTATTGTAACAAATCATTTATGGTCAATAAATACAGAAATGTAAAAAAAAAAAAACCCTTATTCGCTTTAACACTAATCTCATGTCCTTTTTAACACAACCTTTAAAACTACATCCCCACATATCTTACATTCTCATTTAATACAATTCATAAATAAACAGACACAATATTCTATATCCAGTCACTTACAGCACATTTAAAAACATGCCCCTTTTCATAACAAGCACATTTTTCATTTCAAAACATAGCCACTTTGATTTTCGTTCAAAGTTTATTCAAAATGTTAAGTCACAGAGACTTCTAGATTGTTTTGTTCATTTTATACGACACAGTTAGTTGGAACAAAATGTTCTATAAAAACAGGAACATTTATATTGTAAAAGTAGTTCAGAAGAGAGCTCAGCTTGAGATAGCTGAGTTCAAATAAAATATAAAAATAAATAAAAACTATAACTATTTTAATAAATAGAAACGATAATTATTTCAAATAAGAAAATATCTTATAACCCCCACGCTCTTCCCCCGAAAGAGGAAGCACGGCGCTGGAGGCGTAACATATCCATTTTCGTTTCCGTGGTCGTTGTCGGGTATCCGGTCCATATCCGAAGCTTGTTAAATTGTTCATAATAATTTGTTTTTCCGTGCAAGGTTATTGGCCTTGCGTTAACTTTTCTCGAGATGTCGCTGCATGCGTTTGTTCACTACTTGGGGGGTAGCTATCCGCGGGTGTCACGTGGAGACTGCATGTCAACTTGGATTGAACAGGGACAAGGATCTTCCTGGCCTTCGCTGCGTTGAAAGGAATCAGAGACTTTGCCCTCTATGTTCGCTCCTATCCCCCTGGAACAATATCACAACGAGGAAAAATGTGTTTTTCCATCAACTATACATGCCATAGGGATACCACTTACAAATCACTTTTGTCACCGTGGTCGGTTTGGTAGAATACATTCTATTATAGTGCCGAAAAGTTCACGTTATATTCGACACGTAATACCTAGGAAAAACCCAAAACAATACTTGACTAGATTTGCATTAAATAGAAATACGTGTCCGCTCAAAAATCAGAATGGATGAATATAATTTTCATATATTTATGACGACTTTATTGCAAAATTACTACGTTTAAGAGCCGCTATACGATCACGTATTAGATAGTTGCCATCTGATATCAAGAATCACCCAGCAAACTACGTAACTCATAAAAGTGATAGGCAGAATAAAGAATCTAAAAAATAAATAAATAAATAAATAAAGCTTTTCTACAAATCTTAAAATGTAAAATTTTATAAAATAAATTCAAGTTTAAACAAGGATCAGACCTTAAAGTATAAAGTTGATAAACCGATAACAAAGGATCTAAACGAACGCAGAGGTTAGTCTCTGAGAAAACCTATTCAACTATTTAAATCAACATTTTTGTTCTGAACTGCCTGCTGTTGGGTTCGACATGGGATTGAATCCTTGATAATATTAATATTCATGTCAAAGTGAAGTAAGGGACTTGAAAGGACCAATTCTGTAGAGCTACAGTCTACAGCGTCTAGATAAAAACAAATGAACGGTTTGATTGCAGTTTTTCTGTTCACCCTGAATTTATAGAGATGTGAAAGTATACGGAAGGAGTTTGCTAATTTTCTTTTTGGCCGTATCGGCCTTATCCTAATTTCAATGCAAATTTTCGGTTATATTCTCTTTTGTTTTTGCGCTATCTGATGTTCAGAGAAAAGGTCCGAGAACCGACGGTGAGGCAACACAAGATGACTGATTAAATCAGGATCTCGTACTTTATAATAACTATTTTAATTGGATACCATTTCGACATCGGATATTGGTCCCGTTTGGGGTATAACTACATAACTTGATGCTGATAAAAATTTGTTTTGCTGGGTGGTATGGTAAGAAGGAGCATAGCCACGTCCTGATTTAATTAACCAATGGCAAAAGACTAGAAAGTAAAATGAGGTTTGGCTATTAGAAAGTGTTTTTGTGTGTGCTCATAACTGAGTTGAATGAACATTCTCTTCTCGGGTCATTTACTAGGCGGAGTGTTTTTGGGATTGGGACAAAATATTGCGTAACCGTCAATAACCAGAAAACAAAGAAAACTAATGAAGGGAATTATTGCTCTCTCGAGATTTCACTGAAAATTGAAATTGCCCAAGATTTCCATGGAAATCATATAATATTCAATCGAGTATTTGGTTGAAGAGTCAACAGGGCATGAAAAATTCAAAACAGATAAGACAAAAGCTGTATTTGATCTGGCGGTAAGCAAACGTATTTGCCAACTGGGTATTATGAGTTATAGTAATCGACATGCAAATTTATAGGTATTCAGTGTGTAAAATCTACCTTACAACGCCACATTGTTATCTTATATGTTTGCACTGATACTTAGTTTTTATTTACTTTATTCGCAATCCTTCTGAGAATCGATTTTGCCGTATGAGGAATTGATGCAGATGGGCTTGGTATACGTTATGTGAGTTAATATATATGATGGAAGACCTAACATGACCGCAAATAAATAAAATCACCTTAAGGCTTGGAAGAAACACAAAGGCTGTTCATACACTAAATTCAGGTGAAATTTTATTAGATGACTCTCCATATCGTAACTCTGCAAACAAAGTACATTTGTCATTCGATTAAACGGGCTGACTCGTAGAATCGGTCGCGTCTGTGATATAATTGTTAAATTGATTCTTACGGATTCACTGAATTAAACTTTATTCGTAGTTATTGGCAGAAAAGACACTAATTAAATAAAATATTATAGAACACCGATTTTATAGGTTAACGCGTTTACCTCCTTTGCATGATTTGATTTCACTTAGAGTCTTATTTTATTTCCAGTTTTCTCTTTCCTCAACTGTGGGTGTAGTCTTAGAAGTACCCGTCCTAACAAAGGTAAGATAGTAAAAATTTGAGAAGACATACCTTTATTTTTCAAATCCAGTTTCTATTTAACTGGACTCAATTTTTGGAGTGCTATTCAATGGCTTCAGCACGTTGTTCACACAGAGAATCATTAATGTCTTCAAAATAGACATAAATATTCAGACTTCTCATCCTTATTGTTGGAAAATCTTTTACCATTTTTTGGAAAGAGAAAACGAGGCGAAGGGACTAAATTTGGCAAGAAGGCAATTCAACCTTTTACTTTTAATTCTGACCAAAACGCTAACGGATGAATGGAATTTTCCATTGTCTTGATCCTGTGAACCGCGGCGTCAAGTCGAATGTAAATATGTACTGCAAAACGATGTTGGAAAGAGCTTTGAAGTTGCCCATCGCAAACATTTCGGTGAAAAGGATCAGACGTTTTAACAACTCTGCATCCTCACACAAAACACATGTCAAACAAAACAACGTTCTACACTTCATTTCGGCTACACAATTAGCTTCCACGGTCACCGGATTTAACATCCACTGTTTTGCTTCTTTGTAGTGTATTTTGTCACTCCTAAAATGTATCACATTGCGGATTCGCTAAAAAAAACCGTCTTCGTGAATGGCGCAAAATACCGCAGGCTCACTTGAGGGAAGTTTAAGCTACATTGTTCGATAGATTGAGAACCATAGTCAGCGCAAAGAAGGCTATCGAGAAAATTTGAAACAGAATTGTAAATGTTATGTATTGCTTGAATTTCTTGAGCTTACTGGAATACGATTAGTTGAGAATTAAAATAATTACAACGTTTCGAAAAATATCCGATTCTTCTTACGAGTTGTCTTTGATGTGCACTCAGCTAATGAAGTTCCACAAAAAGTTCGAGAACATATTCTATATTATATCTTCCAGTATGATCCACTACACGTTCAATGACGTGTTTCATAGCTTATACAGCACGTTCCGCATGTCCCACGGCATAGCCAATGTGGTTCGCATGTCCCAAACTTCCCCAAACCTGTCTCAAGGATGTCCCAAGGGGCCTTTAAAGGGTACCCCAAAGGTGCCGCAATGATACCCCAAAAGATGTAACAAACATGTCCTAAAATGTGTTCCTGATATGACCTACACGTGTCCCAAAAGTGACTCAAAAGTCTCTCAAGAATGTCCTAAGAGTGGCTCCGGCGTTTCCCAAAGAGTTACAAAGGGTGTTCCAGATGTGTCATACGGATATACTAAGAATGTCTGAAAGATGTCCAAAAATGTGTTCCAAAGATGACCTAAAAGTGTCCCACGAGTGACTCAAAAGTCTCTCAAGAATGTCCCAAGGGTGCCCTAAGAGTGTCCTGTGGCGGTTCCACTAACGCCACTACTTACCTTCCCAATTATCGCAAAAGCTTCCTGTCCTGAAGCTCCAGAAAGCCCATTGTTTCTCGCTAAGGCAATTGCATTAGCACCTGCAAACATTTCTCCCACAAGGGCATTCTCGCATGCATCAATGCATCTCAGCATTTTCCTGAAAAGAAAACAATTCGGTTGCTGTACTAAGTAACCGTGATAAATCACGAAAACCTCATCGGCACCCTTGTCTGCCTACGTATTCTTTTACACACGTGCACAGCAGATTTCCCTGGCTTATCTGCATGCACGGCGGCCTGTTGTCCGGCCGACAAAGCATATCGCAACTCGCGACTAGCCGCCAAGAATCGCATTCTCTATAGTGTAAATATTCACACAGGAATTCGACCCTTTGCATCGCCATAGATGCTATACACAATCGGCATAGATGCTATACACAATCGCCATTGTGAAAGCATCTAAATTGCTTTAGGCACCAAGTCTTCCCAATGACGTGTAACTATTTATTCAGCTGCATGTACTTCTCTCAAAAATACCTTTTGTTTGAATTTCTTATCTACGGTTCGCCTACCCATGAGCCCGCGGCATGGATAAACGAAGTGATCTCCGCGTAGGTAACCGCCCCCTCGCTAGGATCTAGTTGCTAGAGATCCTCTCCCAATGGTCACTGATCCAAGGGAAAATTTCATTTCCTTTTCACCAAACCCACCCCGAACTGAGGGTTGAATCACCAGTCGTAATCCAACCACCATCCAGTGTGCACACGCGAACAGTAGTCGTCTTCCATCCCCCCGTAGCGTCAGGACGAGGGTGCGCACACACCGTTTCAAATATAGTCGCTGCGCGAGTGCCAAGGAGTCTCTTTACGTGTTAAATCCTTAATTAACAATAAAAATTTATTCGGTGTCAGTGAATAGTTACATATGGTAATACTTAATAGCACCTTAAAAGGGCTTGACACATTTCAATATAAATCATTTAAAAGGTCCGTTTTTGCGTAAAGTAACTTTAATATCATTATACACGAACATTTCACTTAAAGTTATTTGACTTTGTATTAAACACATTCAGAAATAAATTGATTTTTATTTGATTGGAATGGATTCAATAAAAAGAACATTTAATTACAATAACATACCTGAGTGTTTATTTTTTTTTGATTCTGTGTCCGTTCCATCTTCTCTAATCAACTGCCGTACCATCTTATACACGTGACCGACTTTCGGGAGAACTATCGTTGGGGATAGTAGTGAACCAGTGCCCGCACCGGCACACCTACTACTTTTACCCCTACAGTCCCAGGAGTGTTCCAAGGGTGTACCAATGGTATCCTGAGGGAGCCCAACGTGCCCTAAAGGTGTCTCAAAAGTATCCCAGAGACGTCCCAAAGGTCTCTCACAGGTATCATAGACTTGTCTTAATTATGCCCCAATGTTGAATCAAACATATCACTAACAATATGTTCGACAGGATGTCCGACAACATAATCCATACATGCTCCATAACATGTAGTACATGATAAGGAATCGAATTTTTCATAAAATCTCATCATTTGTTCGTGGCTGCCGGGGTATGCACATCAGTGACAACTCGTAAGAAATATTTTGTGGTGGAGGGTAGCGCCGTTCACAGATCCCGAAAAAAAGTTTAACATTCCATTCGTATTAAAATAGACAATTTGTATGTCCCTTTGGAACACCCCTATAGATTCATTTTAAAATCCTCTCAAGGTTATGCGATTCAGTCTTTTACTATTCACTCTTATAGTATTCAACCCTATACAATTCACGCTTGTACCGTTCACTTTTGCTCGTCTCCTAGTAACTTCTATAACATTCACTTTTGTAGCGTTAACTCGTATACTTTTCACTCTTCATCGTTATCGGCATTACAACCGGGAACCGGTCTTGGCCTTATTTAGCAAGTTCTGAGGCTTGTTAAATTTTCCATGATAATTTGTTTTTCCGGGCAAGGTCATTACTCGTAGTCTTGCGCCAGGCTTTTCACTCTCATACTTTCATTATTATACTATTCACTTTGAGATTATTCGTTTTTATCCTATTCACCCTTATACTAAACATTGTTATGACAGTCACATGCGTAGAGAAAAGTATGCAAAGTTGACTTTTTGTTTGGGCACCTTAGTTTTAACGACGTGCACTCCGCGGCTGCCATAAGACGACTAATTCGTATGTGTCACTAACATGATAATTATGCTGTTATGAGACTGTACATTTTAAAACACAATTTTCACAATGGTTTGGGCGTTATACACCGGTAGCGTTATACCAAAGGAAGCGGCAACCTCATGCAATAAAGCATATCGCTTATCCGCTGCCAAATTCTAGGCAACCGTAATTATCTCAACGAGATAATTCGGGAATATTTATGAGGTTAAACCCAACAAAAGGAACTACTCCCATCCCACGGTTCCTTTCGAATTTCACACCATTAGAAAGATCTAATGGATTTCAGCGTGTAATTACAAAGTCAAACAAGACCCACGGACTGTACGTCCAAACAATCATCGAATATCTCCGGTCTGTGCGCCAGATGTGCTGTGCAAACAGAAAGCCGTGGGAATGAGTTTCGATCACCACCACGGATGGTGATAAAGATGTATGTGACCCAGATCTTCATCTTTAATTACACGCATATCAGCTGGTATTGGAGCATTTGTTGATTTATTTCGGTTTTGTGCACATTTAATACACTTTTTCATTGACGAACATACAATTACATTACTAACTAAAGTGCTGTTTATCACATAACCAATGTGTTTTAATATCACGAAAACATCGGCTTTCACTCTGTGAACACTCAGTTTCAAAACGTGTGTTTAAAAAACGGACAACCTATTGATATAATTAATCTAATTGATAAACGAGAACGAAGCCACGAAATAGAAAAACAGTGACGTGACGTGTGTGACAATTAAAACAAAGTGCAACAACAACAAACAAGCAAAACAAATGTTAAAAGTGACAAAAAACGAGCTCACACAATCACATCAGTGAGGTACAAAAACAAAGTAAGACAATTAAAATATATCACCACAGTCGTAAAAGTGAAAACTAAAACACACAATATATTGCTAGTCAAGCACAGAGTTTTCAAAGCATCCTTTGGCGCGAGTGCAAGTATACTGACTCTTAGCCGACGATAGCCGAGTTCGAGTCGGCGTACGGAAGAAATCGACTTCATGGTTCGTATTGCAGGTCGCCTTTGTTTTTTTTTTTATGAAAACAAACTGGAAAGAACCAGCATGAACACGGAGGAAGATAAAAACGCGACAACACACAAACGGAACGGTAAGCCGAAAAACTCCATTGTGACGCGAAGTAAAATCGCGAAATTGACAATGGAGAAAACAGATCAACAATTGGAGGAGGACAGTGAGCTCCCCTCCCATCCAACTTTAACATATATGGGGCAAATAATTCATTCGCTGCTCTTGCATCCTCAGAGTCTGAGGATGAAGAGGACGAGATAAGTGAATTGGAGGCGAAACTTGCGATGGCAAGAGCCCGATTATAAGAGAGACGCCGAAAGAAAAAAATAGCGGCGCTCGAACAAGAACAAAATCTGCAACAACTACAAAACCCAAAGCCAAAAATCGGCCAACAGCAACAATTTCACTATCAACAGCAACATCAACTTAAACATCAGCAGCATCAACAGCAACAGCAACAATAACAGCGGAAAAATAAAGATGCCACCAATCAACACCATAGATGTTGACTGTAAGGAATTGGTAAGTCTTTGTAAGCTAGCCATAGGTAACAATTTTGCAGTTAAAAGACTAACGGGTAACAGGCACGCCATTCAAACATATACGGTGGCAGACCACGACAAAATTAAAGAGGTCTTAAAAAGAGCCACCGCGGAATTTTACTCGTTCACGCCGAAACAAACGAAGAGCGTAACGGTTCTATTAAAGGGTGTCGACCCTGAAATGGAACCGGAGGCTCTGCTCGAAATGCTTCAAAACCTGAAGCACGAAGATCTCGAGTTTACTGCGGTAAAACCATTCACCACACCCAAGGCAAGAAGGGAAAACCGCAAGCTACCCTTCTTTTTGGTGCAATTAACACCCAACAGTAGGATTGGTGGTCTAAGAAAAATTACAGTCTTGGATCATCAAATGGTCACATGGGACAAATTAAGAAAAGGCAGAGACATCCTGCAATGTGTCCGCTGCCAAAGGTTTGGTCACGCGGCGGCTAACTGTGAAATGCAGCGCCGTTGCGTAAAATGCGGAAAGGACCATAAGGCAGAAGAATGCCCTCTGGGAAAAGAAGGGGTAGAAGACAAAGCCCTTCTAAAGTGCGCAGTGTGTCGGAATGAGGCACATCCCGCTAATTATCGAGGTTGTCCTAAATTCCGAGAAATAATGGCAAGACGTGTGAATCGGCAAAAAAACACAGAGCCAGCTCGTACAGCAACAACACCCGTAACATCACAGCGGTCGTACGCACAAGTTGCGTCGGGTGGGAGAACACCAAATCAGGCTACATCACAGGTAGCCACAAATACTCCCACACGGACTGAAACAACATCGCAAGCAGACGTGTTCGCAATCCTGCTCAATCTGCAGAGACAGATGACACAGCTACAAAGCCAAATAAACGAGATCTACTCGCATTTGCCCAGTCTAAATAACAAGTCGATATAAACCCTCTAACCACAACATCAATAAAAGCTCTTGTCGTGAATGTAAATTCACTAATAAGAACTGAGAGAAGTCCCAAGGTGAAAATAATTTCATACTCAGCATTCATCCGACCAATATTGGTGTATGGCTGCCCGGTATGGTACAACATATCCCCATTTTACATGAAGAAGTTTCGGATGTTCGAGAGGCAGTGTTTGCGTTCCTGCCTAGGAATGTATAGAACCCCAGAGTCGCAGTATAAGAAATACTATCAGAATAAAGTCCTGTATGACAAATCAGGACTAAACAGGATAGATAACTTCATTATCAAGACTATTCGTGGTCACACAACAAGGGCAATGTGCAGCGAAGGCGATCTCATTTCGGGAGCATTCTATCCCAATGATATGTATATGGAGAGTACTCTCCAGAATGGGTTCATTCCCCCAGAAGCGTTCCCTTTCTTGGAGAGAAAAGGACTTATCCAAGACAAACGGGGAGTCCCTATTATTTACCACGCTTTCCGTGGTGCAATCTTTATTAGAAAAGGGGTCAATCATAAAGTAATATATAGTGGAGAAGTGCGCAGGTTCCGGGTGCTGGAAGCCTGTATCGTACGCATATCCCTTCAGCAAGGAAGGGGTTTGTATGCGATTGCGCTCTACGCACCTGAGGAGCACCAACATAACCTATTTATAGCAGAGATCGAGACACTCTTTCGATGCTTACAATTGCACCTGGGCAAAAACTACTTTATCCTAGGGGGAGATATGAACGCCAAGCATAGAAATTGGGGAAATTATATATCTAATGCCAGAGGAAATCAGTTGGCTGGTTGGTTAGATCAGTTTCATATTGAATATAGAACTGACCTGCTAGCTACGGAATATCCATCGTTCCCCAGAGGTAGATCGTTCTTAGATATCTTGCTAATCGACTCACGACTGAGATTACTTAGTACCAACAGACGAAACACAAACTGTTTACGGACAATTGAATACGACAATGACCACTGTGCATTCACGGCAGTAATAGAACTACCGAACGAGCTCGCAGATCTGGACGAATTCGTGATCCCGCAACCCTATAACTACGGGGCAATGCGTTGGCCGCGGTTCACCAGATCATTAACAAGAGAACTTCGTTCGACTGACTTTACTCTGCCAGTAAACAGAAATCTTACAAATGACGAAATCGACAAATAGATTCAACAAATGGACGAAACCGTAAAACGAACAATGGACAAAACAATCCCCAAAACAACAGTTACAGATCACATTAACATGTACAGAAACGCAAAAATAAACGCACTCCACAAGAAAAAGAGCAGACTGCTATCGAAACTAAAACAACTACACAGACAGTTTACTGACAGACAAGACCAGGAGATAATATCACTGAAATCCCGATTAAAAAACCTCCAACAATTACTTAAAGCTAATTATAGATTAGCAACAAATTTGTATTGGAACAACAGAATTCGAGCTATAAAAACTAATAACCCGAATATGTTCCCACAAATAAATAAAATATTCAGGAGAAATAATCAAAATGAGATTCAGTATCTCCAAATCCCACGTACTGAGGTAAACAAGTAGCTGCTAACCAACATTGGCATAGATGCAGAGAACGCTATCCTCAATAGTGAGCTCTTCGTGATCGAAGATCCTTTGGAAAAGGTGAACGCTGTGGGAGCTGTCTTTCAGGAAATGTACAAGGTGAATGAAAGCATTCACCGAAATCACGACCTGGAGGACAGTGTTCTACTCAATCACCTGCACCTCCGGAATGAAATTTCACTTTGGCAATCGGAGAATCCGAGTTTTACCGAATTCAGTGACGATAATCTGTCAATTGACATTAATGCCAATGGTGAGTATCTTCGACTCATTAAGAAGCAAAAAGTCAGTCATCGTACTCAAGAACCTGCCCCCAATGGCAATAGATATATACACGGTCCTGTTTAACAACGCAATAAATGTAGGAACCAATGCACAGGGGCCTGTCTGATCGACTTGGAGAAAGCCTTTGATACCGTCTGGATCGAAGGGTTGTATTACAAACTGGTCAGACATGGCATACATAAGCCTTTACGATATGTACTTTACGATATGTTAAAGGACAGGAGGTTCGTGGTCAAAAGTGGTAATGTGACCTCTAATAATACGTATAATATCAAGAATGGCTTGCAACATGGCGCGGTACTCTCTCCGATTCTTTTTAACATTTACATTAGCGACTTATTAGATGCACTTCCGTAGGCTATAGTTTAATACAGCGAGACTTCAACAACGTGCAGCGCTATTGCGATAACTGGAAACTTAAGATCAACTTCCAGAAATGTGAAGCCATCCTGTTTAGAACTCCATTATATAAAACCACGGACGACACAAGGAAAAACTGGCGAAAGCTAGTTATCGTGGGACCGCATGGAGATAAACTGGAAACCAAGAGTTTAGTTAAATACCTTGGCATCTGGCTAGACCAATATCTGTATTTCAACAGACATGTAGAGGCTGCTTTGCTCAAAGCGAGGAAAACTTTTGCTATGACAAGGAGAGCCAAGAAATACTTTACTCCGGCCCAACTTCTTCTCCTATATAAATCTCAAATTAGACCCGCGCTCGAATATTGCTCTCATGTTTGGAGCTCGCCTCCTAAACATACCCTCGACCTACTTGAGAGCGTACAAAGACGAGCGATCCGCCTGATCGGGGACTCGGCGCTGACGTCGGGACTACAGTCGCTATCACATCGAAGGCGCGTGGCCGACCTCTGTCTGTTTTACAGATATTATCACGGGTGCTGTTCTTCGGAGATTCTTGGCATTGTTCCACGCAATTCGGTCTATATGCGTTCCACAAGACAATCCGACGGATCGCACCCGTTTGTGGTTCATCTCCCGACGGCGCGAACATCCCTGTATCAGAACTCGTTCCGTTACAGAGCGGGGAAGCTGTGGAACTCCCTTCCCACGCGAGTGTTCCCGGAGCGTTACAACCTGCAACTGTTCAAAAAGAACTACAACAGTTATTTGATGGCATCTCGGGGGGCCCACTCGACGCTATAGGTTCGCCTCTCCCGAGAGAAGTCTAATAAAAAAAAAAAAAAAAGGCTATTTCACAGTAGCCAACTTGACAGCAGGGTAAAAGTCATATGCTACATGACGCTAATCAGGCCAATGCTCATATATGGTTGTCCAGTATGGTTTAACATAGGTCCAAATTTGATGGAAAAGATTCGGATGTTCGAAAGGAAGTGTCTCAGAAGTTGTCTCAGATTATATCGGACACCGGAATCGGACTATAAAAAGTATTATTCAAATGAGACTTTATATAATGAAGGGTACATAAATAGGGTGGATAATTTTATGATTAAATTAATCAGAGGACATATTGCGAGAGCAATAAGCTCGTCCAATGACTTAATTTCTAATTTCGGGGTCTATTATCCAAACATTCTGTACTATGAGAGCGTGCGTCGCAACGGCTTTGTTCCACCAGAGGCGTTCCTTGACTTGGACATGAAAGGGCTTATACAGGATAGATCCGGAATTCCGCTGATCTATCATGTAAGTAGATCATCCGTAGACGGGCGATTGTGCTATGACCGGGAAGTAACGCGCACCGAAGAAGAGCTCCTGCGCTTCAGTAGGGCTATCTCCCACAGAGACCGGGACGATAGTATTAGACAGCGTCAACAGTTCTGGTGGTTGAATGGCATATAAAGACCTGGATACCAAAGTCGGTAAAGAATAACAGTATTATCAGCCAGCTTATATAGACTTAGCTTTTCTAGAATTAAGGTAGTATAAAATTTAAGTTAAGTTAAGTTAAGTTTTTTAAATAAAATTATATCAAAAAAAAAAAAAAAAGTAGGTTAAATTTTAAGAAAAAAAACAATAAATATTTCGACACAAAGTTTTCAACATTTTTCTTTGTCATTTAAATTATTATAAGTACTCCCACAAACAAAATTCTGACGCCGAAAGGCACATTATACAGTCGTTATGAAATGTTTAGCTTAGAGCGTCTGTGTAGGACCAGTAAGTTATAATATAAGATAATTAAGCTAGAATTTAAGCATTTTTTGTCTAGCATGTAATTTAGAAACTAAGAAGATAAAAAGAAAATAAAAAAATGTTTTAAAAATGAAAAAAAAAAAAAAATGGATGTATGTGGCGAATGACTTTCTCCTTTTCAGAAATCTAGAAATTACCCCTGGGACGAATTAACACGCTGCTAACAGAGATTCGGAAATGTTGTTAGCAGGGCGAATAGGAAATTTTTCTGTACAGATACATATACGATCTGTATGAGGGTATTTTTCAGTAGTATAGAAACATTCCAATTTTGTTCGTCAACGAGACGACAATTCGAACGGCGAGGAAGTCATCTCGAGGAAGAAGTGAGAAATAAATTGAGTAGCTGGTGTTCCGAACGGTATTTTAACTTAACTTAACTTCACTTAACGTTACTTAACCGAGTAACTTGTACTTTGTTCGCGTGGCTTACTGCGTTTAGTTAAAACATTGTTGTGACATTCACCTTATCCGAATTCATTATTTTGTGTACGTATAAACAATTAGTGTTATTAAATAAAAAAGGGTTAAATCCAAAACGATCTTCGTGTTTCATTGTGCTGTTCGCTCTGTGGATTGCCTTGTGTGCTAGCAGTGTTCGGCGGAACGCTGCAACCAAAACCTTCAACCGGAGGACGACAAACTTTCGCTAAAAGTGTCAACCTACGATACTTACAACAAACCTCCGCCAAAAACTCTTATACTGCAAACCCTTATACTGGAAACTATATATAATTGTTTTACTTGGCTATTATGAGTTCTGTTTTGATAGATTTTTTGGTACTTCTGGGTTATACTAAAACTAGTGTAAATAGCGCATTAAGGGTTTAGGTGGTTCATTAAACGGCGTTGTTATACAACATTTTTCACAATTTAGGTTTAGAAAATGGTATGAGATATTTACCGTCGTATTTACTTGGTGGTGTTGAGTTAGGGTTGTGTGAGAATTCCGCTTTCTATGTTTTCTTCCCACATCTTCCAACGTTTTCCAACCTATTTATCCTTTCCCCATCTTCATGGGAACCTTGTAGTAATAATTCCTTTTAAGAAATACAACAGGATACAACAAAAACTCGATTAATCATCATTACTGTATTAATTGCACATCTAACAAGGTCGAGAATTTCAGTCTTCCGGCTGATAAGGTATTGGGGTATCTTTGACCGTTAGGCAGGAAGAAGTTCGATAGTCTCTTACTATATTTTCTCACAGCTTCTGGTACCCAGACAATGTTAAGTAGACTTTTTATGTAATCTCACTGTATCTGGAAGTCTATGTAATTTTAATGTTTTAGTATGAACTCATAACGCCAGTAATCCTAGTTCAATCAATAACCCTCCTGCACAAGAAAAGAAATCATCTCTCCGGATATTACGGCCACATATTGAATCACCATACTGTCGCAGCCTTTTGACTATCCCCAGGGATAATGCTCTGCTTTCTGGCCATTAGTGTCACCCCTCGGCAAGAGAAACAATGACGAAGATCACATAAAATTTAAAAGCCCATTCAACTCATTCAAGTTCACGACCTTATCGATATCCGCTGTTGGTGTGTCGTTATGAAACATAATTTATCGTTCGGACCTAGATAATTCCTATGGCCTGCAGTAGAGCTCCTCCGCAGCGGCTCATCTGTTGTTTTGTACGCTGAACTAATAAATTTCCGCGCTGCGAAATCTAAGGTTGGCTGACGTTGCCCATTGTGAATTCGTACCTTCAGCTCACGATAGAAGAAAGCGGCGACTCAAGCATAACCAATTGAATGTGTTCCAACAGAATGGCAATGCAAAGAATCACTGTGCGCATCGCCCCTTCTGCCCCAAAAGTCAGCGTTAGGCTCCAAGCAAAGTCGTTATAATTGTCGTTGCCACGACGCCGTCATAAAGCCGGCACTGCAATATTTTATATTTCATATGCCTGCCCCAATGTGCATGGAGGATCACCAAACGAACAATCGGCGATGTGTTGCTTCCAATTTGTGGTGTAAGATCATCAGAGAAATCCGAAAAGGGACTCCAGGCTCCTCGTATGCTTGTGACTAGAAGGCTTCTGGATTAACCTCGCTTTCTAGGTGAATATTACGTAGGTAGCAATGCCCCAGAATTGTCAGCTTGTTGGTTATATGATAAGATACGATTATTGTCGGGCAACCAGGAAATCATCGTTGCTAAAGTGCTCTAATTTTTTTATTCAGCTAACCGCTTCGTACTAACGCTTCTGTTTACGATCGTTTGATTTCTAGCTATTTTGCTGTTCAGAAATCATAGTTAGGTCAAATTTGTAGCGTCTGTTCTATACTTTCCGTTACATATAAGCGTTTCAACGTTTACATGAGTTGGCAAAAATATATAAGGAAACGCTTTACTTCTGTTGGATCTGGTTGTCATACTTAAAATCTTTTGAGATGTACGTAAAATGATGGTTCAAACATTTATGCAGAAAATTCCAGGCCAATTTTCAACATCATTTTATCTTCTTTTTAAAGTAACTGTACCCTATCAAAACATGGGAACAAGTATTCTTGGGAATCTTTAACGTTCCAAATACCAGACTTAATTATATTGAATTGTGATTTGTCTAATACAAGCGCAAGAAGCTATCATTGCCTATAACCAGAAGGAAACACATGAGTGTTCCAGTTATGACTAAAGAACGATGCACGGTGTTGGGATGTGAAACATGACTTTTAGTGAATGTGAAAAATCCCGATTTAATAAGTCGACCTGGTTGCATTTCCCTTGGTGCGACGCTGATAGGTTAATCGGCCAATCGTCCGAAATGTACTATCGTCGCTATACTATACACCCTTATACCCATTGGTGTTGGCAAATCATGAACACAGATATAGAGGTGGCGTAAATATAGAACCCTAAGGCACTTCGGATTTAATTGGAAATATAATCGAAGAAAGGCCGCATATAACAACCTGAATTGGTCGATTTCCGAAGAAAATTTCCAACCAATCGCTAAGATATTGCGACAGTCCATAGGAACGAAGCTTATTGAGATTCTATGCCAGATGCGATCAGTGTTTCAATTGCAGATGGCAGCTGTTGGTCTAAAACTCTCCGAAGATCGCCTGATGCTAAATAAGAATTGACGATCATTTGGGAATCCGTTACATTTAATTAATTCGATATTGGTGAATTTTATACCATAAGGTTGTTGGACTCTAACTTTTTCCTTTGCTTTGAATTAGTTAGGTTAGTTCGATATTCCAACAGGCAAGAAGGGTTTCCTGTATATAATATATGCGAACCTTTGCTATGGACCGGCGACGATTCTGGTCTGCACTTGTTAAGGACTGCTAGCTGGAACTCGTTTTCATTGCTTTCCTGCACTCGAGTCCGCGGAGGGTACGTCGAAGTGCAAGATGGCGAAACACTACATACGACATTACAGATTGGCTGGTTCGATCACAGGCGGGTTTAAAAGACCAGCACATTGATTTGAATTCTCGGAAAGTAAATTCACGAAAACATTGGTTTTTCTTCCAAATTCATGACTGGTATTCGCTGCTCATCACTGACTGAGTAAAAGAAAAGCAACTGATATTATTGTCAGAACAGACATCAGCCAGTTGGATATTTGAGTAACTTATTTGTTACTTTGAAATTTTGATATATTCTTGGTGTTCTCAATAGTTTGGTTGTAAATTTTTCTAATTCTTAATAAATTTGTTCCAGTGACCTGTGGAGATAGAGTGACACTGTTTAAGTTCCCATTTTTGGTTGAATTTATTGATTGAATATCGTTTCATATAACATGGAATGTGGCAATAACCGCTTCGGGGATCGGCTGTATATGTTGAAAATCCACACGAAGGTTGCTTCGTCAACGCCAGCCCCCCCTCCCCTACCAGACCTGAGTGCCGGAACGGAACATCGGTTTGCCGCCAACAACAGCGAGCTATGGGTGACATAGTCATAGTGCATCTATAGCATAACAGCAATCTCACAAAGCGGAACATAACAGGGGGAAGCGGTGCTGTGGCAATACCTCCTCCACCATTGTCAACGCAAAGAAATCAAACGAATCCACATCAGCAATGTCAATAGTCATCAGCGAACAACTTATACACTAGAAAACAACAAATAACTTTTACCGTGGGCACTAAAGCTACGGCATCACCAACCAGTCATTCGAGAGAAAGATTGACAAAAAAGGGCAACCGTGAATCATCATCATCCGCACTACAACCGGGATCCGGTCTTAGCCTTATTTAAGAAATCTCTTCATCGGTCCCGATTTCGAGCCGATGTCATCCAGTTTGGCACTCCCAGGCTCTAGGCGCCCTGGTGTACGCCATCCCTCCATCGCCGGAAAGGGTTTGCCGTGCTGTCTTCTTCCATACATCCTGCCACAAAGGACTTTCCGGGCAGGCTCCTCTTCGCTCATTCGAGCTAAGTGTCCCGCCCGCCGGAGTCTACCGAGCTTGATTTTGCTTACAACTTTAGGTTCAAGGTGGATTGCGTACAACTCATGGTTGTAGCGTCTCCGGAATCGTCCTCCCTCACATACGGGGCCAACAATTCTCTTTAAAACCCTTCTCTCGAACGCGGCTAAGAGTTCAGAGTGCCTTTTATTGAGCACCAAGGTCTCGGATCCATACATGAGTACTGGTAAGACAATGGTCTTGTACAGTAGTAGCTTGGATGTTCTGGATAAATTTCGGGACTTAAAGAGCCTTGATAGACCATAGTAGGCTTTGTTGGATTTGATCAGCCGTTCGCTTATTTCTTCTTCCATATTGTTATCGGCTAATATTATTGACTCAAGGTAGTTAAAGGATTGCACTACTTCAAATTCGTGCTCCACTACCCTGATAGTTTGACCAATGTTAGGTCTTCTCTACGCAGAAGTTGCCACCATGCAACGCCTGCTCGACCTGGGTGAAGGAGTCCTGTACACCCGAATCGGATCTACCGATGAAATCGATGTCAACTGTATAGGCAAGTATTTGGCTGGACTTGGTGATAATAGTCCCTCTAGTTGTAACGCCAAAGTCACGGAATGCTTTCTCCAACGCCAGGTTGAAGAGGAGGCAGCCCACATCGTCCCCTTGCCGGAGTCAATTAAAGATGTTTATTTGTTTGGACACCGATCCCGCTATTTTTACTTGACTAGTTACGTTGGTCATGGTCAACCTACAAGGTCGTATCAATTTGTTTGGAATGCCGAATTCTCCCATGGCATTATATAGTTCTACCCTGGCTCTGCTGTCGTAGGCGGCCTTAAAGTCTATAAATAGATGATATAATGGAATCTGAAAAATTCTTAAATCGTTTAGCCATTTTCGATTCCGTGGTCGTCGCCGCGTATCCGGTCCATATCCGAGGCTTGTTAAATTTGCCATAATAATCCATTTTTACGGACATGGTTATTAGCATTGCGCCAACCTTTCTCAGGATGTCGCTGCATGCATTCGTTCACTACTTGGCGGGTGCCAAAGTAGCTATCCAGTGGTGTCACGTGGAGACTGCATGTCAACTTGTTTTGAACAGAGACAAGGATCGTACTGACCTTTGCCGTAACTTTGGCCCGTATGTTCGCTCCCACCACCCCCAACCGTGAATCCAATCCCAAATTCGGGTCCTTGTACACATTCTTCTTCTCGCCGAAGGGCTCAATCACTCGATAGCTCTCGGCCTTGCCACCAAATTCTCCGTCTAGCAGTAGCTTTTAACACAAACCTTTCTGGTCAATGGAGTCTAGCAGCACTGTCCAACCAACTTGCAAAATGGTTCCCTTGTTCCCTCAGATGATTCCATCCCATCCATGACCGACGATCTTACGCAGCAGCCCCGGCAGCAGAAGAAGAACAAAATTTAGTAGACCAGTACGTATATGTTTACGTAATTGATACAACTCGTCCGACAACAAGTGGATACGAATATTCCCAATCGTTGGGGTCGTTCCTCATTATTCTCGTCCTCATCGGCCTGTTCCAATAACAGAGAACCACACTTACAACATTTTCGTCATGTTAAAGGCAATTCTTAATTTTACTACCCGATAGTGACAGTCGATTTCGACCCTCGTCAACTAGTCGCAAGATCTCGCCACTTAAACCACTTCCTGGCGTCGTGATCTGCTGTCCGCAGTCATAAACTAAACATCTTGGATCACATCACGGTGGATCCCCGATTATGGACCAGAGAGAATTATTTACAGTGACGTTGTTTCACTCCTCATATCAGAGTTTTTTTCCTTAAAGTAGCCGGATGCGAAGGTTATGCAGTCGTCTCGGTTCTGTTCAATGGTATTATTGAAGTGGTTGCCTTGGTCAGACGTGACTCTAATATATTTTCATTTGAACATTGACTTGTTTTAAAGTGTAAGCAATTCGTGATGCCTAATCTATTCTATTTACTGGCGTGCAGGAACCCGAAAGTTCATGACCTCACCGCCTCGACTCCGCCATTGTTCCCTGTCCTGTGCGCTCTCCTTCCACGTTCGACAATCCGATCCGATCTCCTCAAGGTCCAACCTAACATTGTCCTCCCATCTCCGTCGCGGCCGTTCTGTCGGTCTCTTTCCCGTTGGTCTACCGTCAAGAATTCTATGCACGGTCCTATCGTTCCCCATTCGCACCACGTGTCCGGCCCATCTTAATCTTCGCGACTTGATTACTCTCACCAATTCGTGGTTGTGGATTTTCGTCCATTGTCCTGCCCCCTCGTCATATTTACCGCCAAAGATACTCCTTAGAACTTTATTCTCGAATACGCTGAATTTGTTTTCTTCCCGTTTTGTGAGAGCCCATGTTTCGCATCCGTATAGAACAATCGGCATGATTATGGTTCTATAGACACGGAGCTTTATATTACGTGATAGCAGTTTGGATTTCAATAGTTTAATGACTGCATGCCAACTAGCGTTGCCGGAGTGTAATCTTTTGTTAATTTCCTTTGACATTTCGTTACTGGCCGTTAGTATTATTCCCAGATATTTAAGTTGTTTGACATTTTCAAATGTCCTGCCCCTCATGTTTATGTGTGTTCTCTGAGGTCCACCTGCTCTCGCCGTAATCATGTATTTCATTTATTTCTAGGATAGTTTCGCTGTTTTTACTTACAGTTTTTAGATTATCGCCCAAAACGGCGATGTCGTCCGCATATGCGAGCACTTGTGTGACCCCGTTCATGGATGATCCCGCCATGTTGTCGTCTTGTACCTTTCTGATGACATACTCGAGCAAAAGGTTAAAAAGGAATAGTGAGAGGCCATCCCCCTGTTTTAGTCCGTCGCGGAATTCAAATGGTGCCGAGAGGTGGTTTTCTATTCTAACTCGCCCTTTGTTTTCGTTCATGCAAATTTGAATGAGGGTGGCATATTTTTTCGGGATTCTCAGTTCAACTACAATATGGTAGAGTCTTTGTCTTGCAACTGAGTCGTAGGCTTCTTTGAAATCCACGAACAGTTGGTGAACCGTCTCTTCGTATTCCCACTTCTTTTCCAGTAGTTGCCTTATTGTGAACATTTGGTCGCCCGTTGACTGGTTCCTACGGAATCCGCATTGGTAGTCTCCTAGTAGTTCTTCTGCGTACGGTGTGATTCTCGCCAGTATGACATTTGTTAATATTTTGTATGTGGTTGGGAGCAATGATGTTCCGCTGTAGTTTTCGCAGTCAGTTCTGTTACCTTTTTTTGAAAATGGGGACGATTATTGAGGTTTTCCATTCTTCCGGAATGACTTTCTTATCCCATATTGTTTTAATCAGTTGGTGGATCTTTTGTGCGGTTGCCTCTCCTCCATCCTTCACAGGCTTTGCCGGCATGCAATCTACTCCGGGAGCCATGTTGTTTTTCAATCGATTTATTGCGTCTACAACTTCGTCGAAAGGCTGTATGTACGTCTGGTGCGTTTATTTGTGGTTGATGGGTGCGCACATTGAGCAGGTTCTCAAAGTACTGCTTTCATCTTGTCACGATATTTTTTGTTTCTGTCACCAGACACCCGTTTGTGTCTGGAATTATTTTGGCTCTCCCTCGGTAGCCATTTCTAACTGAGTTTATGCCGGCATACATACCTCTAATATTCTTCGCTCTGGAATTTTCTACGATTTTTTCGATCCGAGTCTCCTCCCATTCGCGTTTTTTGCGTTTGAAAAGTCTCGTTGTCTCTTTCCGAATTGTCGCATATCTTTCTGCGTTCACTTCATCTATCTAAGTGGATCACTCTGAGGCGTTTATGTTGTTCGATCCTCGCCCTGCACTCATCGTCAAATCAAGGTCGTAATCTTCTTGCTTATGATGAAGCCAGTCCCGAGGTTATGTGTATCGGTACCTCAACACACGAGTGCAAACCCGTAGATTTCGATTACCTGATGTGTGAGTCGGACTTCCTGAAGCGCGACGATGTCCATTTTATATTGTTTCGCGTTTTCTACGACCTTCTTTATTGCGCCTGGTTTATATAACGTTTGAACATTCCACGTCCCGATGCGTATATCCCGCTTTTCCCGTTTTTCCCTACGTCTTCTTTTTGCCGACTCGGTGTTTTCTTGATGATTTGTTCCCTTATGGTAGTGTTGGCTCATCACACCTACGCCTACCGGGGTTTTCGTGGGTTTTTTTTTGTATATTTATTATTCATTTTTGATCCCACGAGTCTTGGGGTTTCAAATAGTCCGCCACATCGGAGCCCGTCTTTGATCTGGTAAGGTCCGCTTACTACTCTTATTCGACCTCGTGTCAATGAGGCATCGTTATAATACAGCCGGTGTACCCCTGGCTGCAAACCATCAAATGGGCACGGTGACGCGTAACACCCTGGATTAGGGGTGGTAGATCTTTGTGTGTTACTCGCTAGCCTGTCTGACATGGGTGGCCCTACTGGAGGCGTATTTTTAAATTTCCATTTATCCTGAATTTATGGCTCCCGCTATTACAAGCAACACCACACTACTTACACATGTAATCTAAACATCCTTTAAGATGCATGCATCGCTGTGCATTCTTTGCTACCCGAGATTGAACGAATGTTTGCATTGCGATTCCAGTTACTTCACGCAGTCTTGTTTATTACATGGGATGTGTGTCTCGCAACTCTGAGTAACATGGGCTTACACAAGTGCCCATTTGTGGTCAAAGATAGAATACTAACGATTTTCTTATATATCTTATCAGCACCGTTTTCTGGTATTTACGTATGTTATAGGTTTCCCCATCGAGGTTTTTCCGGATGTAGGTACATGTGTGGACTTTATAACTTCTGTTGGCAATGCGATTTCCCAGGAAAGACAAGGCAAGCACCAGCAAACAAGTCCCTGGGAAGCACAATGATCAGTTGCACACCGATCGCGGAAAACCACTCGAGAGGAAAAAGGCCCTCAAGAAACGAGCTCAAGAAAAGAACATCACTCACGAGAAACGAGCGAACGAAAAGAACCGGCAGGAATCGAGCGAAAGTGAGGACAGCTGCCGGTTATATAAGGCGAATGCAACGACAGAACACCAGGAGAGACCCTCACAGGCGGTCCAACCATCAGCGGAGGTGGCACCTGTATACTAGTTAATAGCGAACTTCGCCATGAAGCTATTGACCTCGCACATTTCGGGTCCATAGAGGTCTCCGGGGTTGAACTGCATCTAGCTAATAACGGTAGAGTGAATATATACACCGTATACCACTCACATAAAACCAATAATGGCCCCATTAATCCCAAAGATATCAGCCAATTAATGAGGTCCTCGGGGCATACACCCTTCATCATCGGCGCCGATTTCAACTCCAGACATCCCCACTGGAAGAACTCCGTCTCTTGACCAAGCGGCACAAAGTTGTTCCAATGGTACGCCGAAAAATGTCATGCGCTCAATTTCGAAATAGTCGCATCTACTGTTGGTACCCGAGGTAACTCAATGCTGGACATCTTAAAAGTGTCCAAAAACTTACTTCCCCAAATCACTCCTCCCCAAGTAGCGGCGGGTGTATCTGACCACAACGCTGTGACCATGTTCATCTGCGGCTGTCGAGCATCCCGGGCTCATATCAGATACATTCCCGATTATGGGCGCACAAATTGGGACAACTTCAATATTACATTGAACGAAAAACTCCACCAAATCTCTCTTTCCACTGACAGGAACCTAACGACGGTTGAGGTAAATAACGCTGCAACTCGACTTTACGAGATTCTAGTTGAAACTTCGGAGACTCAGGTCCTGAAGTACAAACTTGAAAAGGCTTATCAGATTCGCCTTGACGACTTCACTCTTCGTCTCATCCGGTAGCGTAAAAAGCTCTGCAGCATGAGATATCGTCACCGCTTTACCCAAAGGGAACCATTATTGCGATCCATCAATCACAATATTGGTACACTGATAAAACAAAGAATCCAAAACAATCGTACCCGACAATTGGAAGACAAACACAAGGGTATTCAGATGGACCAGAATGTTTATAAAAATATTAAAAAGATATGTGGCACTTCTCGTATCACTGGTCCAATCATACACAACGGTGTTGTTGTTAATAATGATACCAATAAAGCAAGTATCATCGGAGAGAACTTTGAAAATAATCACAGGCTTACTCTCCAGGGTGGGGACCCGGATACTAATGCAATCATTAATTCAGAGGTCCAAAATAAACTAGACAACTTTAACGAGCCAATTGTTGTCTTTAACCCATCTAGCAGTGGATACTGCGATGACACACGTGATCATGGTGACGGTTTCGTCACGCCAAATACCCTACAAAACCTAGTTAAATCTCGAAACTCCAAAAAGTCACCCGGTATCGACAACATGTCGTACCACTCGTTGCGAAGGCTTTCTGCTTTATTCTTTATAAAGCTCCTCATTCTGTTCAACCATGCATACAACATGGGGTACTTTCCCCAAGCCTGGAAGCATGCTGTCGTCTGCCCAATAGCAAAAGCTGGGAAACCAACATATCACCCCTCAAGCTTTCTTCCTATTTTGCTCCTCATTTGCATCAGCAAAATATATGAACAGTTCATATACGAAAAGCTAAATAAGTTTATCAGTGCCGGGAACCTAATACCTGATTTCCAATTTGGATTTAGAAGAGCGCACAGCACCACCATGGCTCTCAAAATATTTCAAAACCACGTCTGCGTGCGCCTCTTTAATAAGGAACCTACCATTGCGGTGAGCCTGGACATTCAAAAGGCTTTTGACACAACCTGGATCGAAGGTCTCGTTTTCAAATTACTCAATACTGGCCTCAGTAGATCGCTGTGTAGTGTCATCTACCAGTTCGTTCTAAACAGAATCTTCCAAGTTCGAATGAATGGAAAGCTATCCCGAACCTTCAACGCCGCTGCATGCGTATCACAGGGCTCCATCCTAGGCCCCATCTTATTTAATATCTACACTTCCGATATTCCCCGCCGTACGGACGGGAGGGTAAACCAGATATGCTATGCGGATGACGTCCTAGTGTACACGTCATCTAAAAGCCCAAAACTCGCAACAAACCGACTCAAACGTCATTTAGACGAACTATATCAGTATTACAGTCGATGGAAAATTCGACTTAACCCATCCAAAGCAGTAGCTATCATTCTGAGTAGTAAACACTCCCAACTTACTTCTCGATATTCACTGAATATCCGAATACAAATAGGAGATACTACGATTAGACCACAGGACAGGATGAAATATCTTGGGGAAATCTGTATCCCAAAAATGAATTTCATCAAACATGTGCCCCACATTTTCAAAGGGGCCTCGGTCGGTCTAAGAAACTGCAAAAAATCTTGAAGTGGGGCAACAAACTTGACACCAAAGTTAAGCTTCCCTGCTATAAGCAGCTAATCCGATGTGGAATATCATACGCCTTTCCCATATGGGCCTGTATATCTTCGGCCCAAATGGAAATACTTCGAAGATGCACCAACCACTCTAGAAGGCCTGACGGTCGCCATTACCCGAACTGTCACCTATACGAAGGTGCCTCTATTATCCCTATAGACGAGTACTTGCTACAATTAGCATATAAGTACCTCGAAAGCATTCAGAACAGCGAGAACCCACTTGTACGGGAGTCTGGCGTTCTTGCCCCTTCTCTCTCTCGATCTCTTCGGATCAGACCACATCAATTTCTTCTTCAGTACAAAACTGAAGAAAGCACCCTTCCCAACAACATTCTCCTCTATAATAGAGGTTTCCTGGACCCAGCCCATAGGGTCTACTGCTGACACACTACAGACACGTACGTGTTAAGAACGGTAATGCAATTAATTGCACATTTCGGCATAACCATTAAACCACAAAAAGTAATTAATTGCATATTTCAGAGTAATTGGCAAATCGCATAAAAACGATTAATTGCATATTCCGAAACGATTAACAAATCACGGAAAAGCAATTAATTGCATATTTCGGCACGATTAATAAATCGCAAAAAAAGTAATTGCACAAAATTAATTGGGTCAGTTCCCAATTGCGGATATTGAACTGTGGCGCAAGTCGATGAAGAAATATCGGCTGACGCCGCAGTACAAAGCAATTGCGAATTGAAGTTAAAATGCGGAAATTAGGTCACTGTGAAATGAAATTGCATTATCGGCATCGGGAGGTGTCGACCCCAAGGTAACGAGAAGGGGCACAAATAGAATAGCATTGAGAAAAAGATTTTGGACTTTTGGTTGGAGAGGTGTTTTGTGAGCGATCGGTGGAAGTATCGGAGAAGTAAAGAGTTCGGTAGTGTCGATGAGTCTAGAAAAGTTAATTTGTAATACAGAAAAGAGAAGTGTCTAGTTAATATTAACAATAGTAATTGAAGTGAATAAACAACATTGAATGTATGTAACTAGCGATAAGAAACACTGTAAACCCTAGCAAAAGAAAAGTACTGTCACATAGAGCAAAGTTGAAGTGTAAAGAATAAAGAGAAATTAGTGAAGAGATAATAATGATAAGGAGAAATGCCTAATCAATATTAACAATAACAATTGAAGTGAATAAACAAGTTTGAATGTATGTAACTAGTGATAAGAGACACTGTAAACCCTAGATGAAGAAAAGTACTGTTACATAGAGTTATATTAAAGTGTAAAGAATAAAGAGAAATTAGTGAAGAGATAATAAAGATAAGGAGAAATACCTAATCAATATTAACAATAACAATTAAAGTGAATAAAGAAGATTGAATGTAGGTAACTAGCGGTAAGAAACACTGTGAACCCTGGCAAAAGAAAAGTACTGTCACAAAGAGTTAAGATAAATTGTCAAGAATATAAAAAAAGCGGTGCAAAGATAATAAGGAAAAGAAGAGTGACCGTTTTTGTAATTGTTTCATTTTATTGCTGAGAGTGCTCTAGTGCGAAGTAAGAACTCCCGGGAACCATAACTCACAGTACAAGGCAGGACCAGCACAAGCACACACACACACACATACACAACTACCAAGGCGCAGATCTTCAGACGCCAAAGATGTGATCTGCGTTTACTACCGCATTCAAGACCCACCGGTGTTGTACGATTTCCTTCCCACAATCCCCCCATCCAAGTAGTTAGAGAACACTTGAACTAACCCTGTCCACACTATTCTTAGATACCTCCTTCTCCCTTTCTTTTCAGATATCTTGAGACCAAGCCCAACGTCCTCACAGATGTGAATGATTATCGCAAGATGACCAGAAGCCAGTGACAAGATGAAGGACACATTTGTCCTTGTCTCCCTAAAGTCGACCTCTCGCCACCTCCTTTTTTTTTTTTTATAGAACACCAGGTGTCGTCACAGGAACGCCTCAACAAACGAAATAAAATTAGGAATCAGAATAAACGAATTGGTACCGCGTTGTTATGTTTCGTTTTCGTTTTTTTTCTTGTTGGCGGAATTGTAGATTTTAGGGATTTATACTGGGCAAGACCTCAACGCCCGTTTCTTCCAGACCAGAGTCCGGCTCTGGAAGTACAGTCCACCAATTTAGGGATCGAATCATCATTGGCCGGCCAGTCCCGGATTTACAGTCCACACAACGAAGGCTGAGACGTCGCTGGAGAAAGCGCCATCCGCAATTTTCAGTTCTTTTCCTTTCAGCAAAAACTTCAATGCCTGTTTATTCATTTCAGGTTTTATTTAGCAGGGTACACACAAACAATTTGGCGTATTGATTAAACGCAAATTATACAATTCACGTGAAGTGATTTGAATTATTATGAGAAGGGGACACTAATGGGTAAGTATTGGGTGGTGGGAGTTTTTGCGTGTAACAACGTTCGCAATGTTACATTTCCAAATGTTTACGTTTTAAGCGCTTAAGACAGCGGATCAGAACATACAACTCAACAATATCTAATGACAGTTAAAATGTTAAATATAAAACAGACATTCAAATGGCCCTGGGCAGTGCCAAATTCTAAAGTAATGTTGAAGTCCGGACGCCGTGCTTCCTCGGTATGAGGGAAGAGCGTGGACTTATTATTATTCCTTTTCTTCTTTTTTTGTTTATTTCTTTATTTTTTATCCATTTTAATTTCCTTTGGACCTTTTATAAACACTCATTTACAGATTCGTCTTGTTTAATTTATTTTTAACTTTATTTGTCATTATTAAGTTAATTTGTATTTATTGTTTAATTTCTTCTTATTTGAATTTCTTCTAGATGTTCTTGTTCTTTTGTATCTAGTAATACAGCTTTTTATTATTTACTTTTCTTGAGAGATTATTCCCCGAAACACATAACTTTATGAACTCAAATTTTTCTCTCAAACGAACTTTTTGAACTGAATATTTTTTCTATTCTGTTTTTTCTTCTGTGACTTTTCACATTCAATTCGAACGAAAATCCAAGTTGCTATGTTTTCAATAAATAAAAAGGTGCAGGTTATTAAGTGTGCTGTAACTGGTAATATTGTGAATGTTTATGAATGGTATGTATTAAGTGAGAATGTAATATATGTTAAGTGAAGTTTTTAAGGATGTGTTAGGAGATTGAGTGTTAAATTTAATAAGGGTAGTATTCTGGAATACAACATCCCACCCTTCTTCGAGAAAGAAAATTAT
This sequence comes from Microdon myrmicae, assembly GCA_963931805.1. NCBI lineage: Eukaryota > Metazoa > Arthropoda > Insecta > Diptera > Syrphidae > Microdon > Microdon myrmicae. The sequence goes on along the minus strand of OZ007498.1, from coordinate 38,330,856 downwards.
CCTTGAAGAGAATAATTTTCTAGTAACTATATATTAAATTAAGATTAATTAAAAACTTGGATTTTCGTTCAATTACATTACAAAGGTTTTCAAAATAAATCTTTCATCAAAGGTTACAATAATCAAAAAGTTCTTAATACTAGAAAATTAATCTATTTACATTATGTATTAACTAAATTTTTCCAATACTCAAAAAGTTCTTAACACTAGAAAAATAGTCCAAAATAGTCTATTTACATTATATATTAACTAATTTTAAATATTTCTCCTTGGAATCTTTTCTTTTCTTATCTAAAAATCATTATTACTTATTATATTAAATATATAATATTAATATTATTGTTTCAAAATTCTCATTTCCGTATATATATTAATTCCAAAATTTCTAATATATATATTACCAATAAAATTTTCTTTCTTTCCTTTTCCGTTCGAATATATATTAATTCCAAAATTTCCAATATATATTACCTCTAAAATTTTTTTTCTTTCATCCCCCTCATTAACTTTTTTTTTTTTTAGTGTTGAAGTCCGGACGCCGTGCTTCCTCGGTATGAGGGAAGAGCGTGGACTTATTATTATTCCTTTTCTTCTTTTTTTGTTTATTTCTTTATTTTTTATCCATTTTAATTTCCTTTGGACCTTTTATAAACACTCATTTACAGATTCGTCTTGTTTAATTTATTTTTAACTTTATTTGTCATTATTAAGTTAATTTGTATTTATTGTTTAATTTCTTCTTATTTGAATTTCTTCTAGATGTTCTTGTTCTTTTGTATCTAGTAATACTGCTTTTTATTATTTACTTTTCTTGAGAGATTATTCCCCGAAACACATAACTTTATGAACTCAAATTTTTCTCTCAAACGAACTTTTTGAACTGAATATTTTTTCTATTCTGTTTTTTCTTCTGTGACTTTTCACATTCAATTCGAACGAAAATCCAAGTTGCTATGTTTTCAATAAATAAAAAGGTGCAGGTTATTAAGTGTGCTGTAACTGGTAATATTGTGAATGTTTATGAATGGTATGTATTAAGTGAGAATGTAATATATGTTAAGTGAAGTTTTTAAGGATGTGTTAGGAGATTGAGTGTTAAATTTAATAAGGGTAGTATTCTGGAATACAACAGTAACATCGATTCCTTTGAGGCAACGAATTTACAATTCCCAAATGGCCACACGTAGAACACATCAAATAGTCCGAAAACCCATTTTCAATTTCTTACTTACCCAAATGTAAGGCACATTAGGCGGTGCGAACTAATCACCGTATCGCCCAGGCGTCAGCTCTTTGTATCAATCAACTACCGGATATTAGACAACACTAACTGATGGCCATTGGCCACTGACGCCATACCCCGAAATGAAGTCATTTTTAATTTGCCCCATTGCGTGCATGCAGGAAAGCAATTCTCGAATCTCAATTACATAGAACTTCTGTAACTCAAATGTTCTGTTCGTGTTACATGCTGCCATCAAATTGTATACTGAATAATATTCCAATGGTCATTCTCACGTATCCATGCCTACATCTGCCTTCGTGGAACCTTGTGCGCATGATTGCTGCATTAAGACCCATTGAACTCATAGATGCATTGCTTCTTTATATGGTTCCACTTTGCAACTACTGTAGTTCGTCAAATATACGTTAGCAGTAGTTAACTGGGTCAACTATAAATGCTTGGAGTAATTAAATCATTACCATAGATACTTCATTAATTCTGGTAACTACTGGCTCTTTTATTTGGCTTACTTGGATAGGACAAGTACTCAAGCTAGTAGAATTGCAGATGCATATTAAATAAGGAAATTCGTTATGGAGAATTTCCAAGCCACATTATCAGAAAAATGAAGAAAGACAGTCTCTCTTAATCAGGTCACAACTGTGATTTCATCAAAATTCTTTTTTCATGCGTCGCACAGATTTGTAAACTTTATCTTCGAAGCAAAATCTCCCCCTAGGGCATGGAGAAAACAGAAAAAAATGGATATTATCTATGAAGCAATCTTCTACGCATTCTTCTTCAGGCAATTATTAAAGGGATGCTTGACGAAAATGTCCCTTTTGCCATTTGTGTCTCCAAACCAAAACAGTGTAACACATTTCCCTCTGAAAAGAGGCTGAGATGTGAAACCATATTTTAAACAAAAGTCTGAATTCCTCGGAGCATTTGGTCTTTTAAGCGCAACCAATTGTGAACAAAAGACCGTACTTCTATAGCCACAAAAGTTGTAATAGACAAGTCACCTCATATGCAACCAATAGCTATTGTCGCTCTTGTGTCGTAGCCATCATCACTAACGTCGTTGTTGGCCACCAACGTATGAAAACCATTGCCACCAAGTGTGCGTTAGTTTCTAATGTGCGATCCACTGTATCCGAAATTATAAAAGTTTCTACATACTTTGAAAGGGAATATATGGCCAACCGAGTTGTTTTTAGCCTAGGAGGGAGGTGTCAGAAGCGGTTATGCTAAGGCCATTGTTACTTACAAGCACTAGCGGGCAACAAACTCGAAAGTTCCTCCTCTCTATTTAGTGAACGAAACTTTTCATAATCACTATTGTTGTACACTTAGTGTTGTTGACTTTTATTCTCGGACTATTTTTTTTTTGTTATTATTTGGTCGCATTGTATGGTCATTAGCTCGAGACGAGAATCTTTTCATGCCTTGTGGGAGGTCGGGTTTATAATTTAGCACTTTGTGATTTGAGTTTTATTTATAAGCATTTCTTCACACTTTTTGAATAATACAGTTTGACTTAAGTTGTAACAAGTCACACCTCGTAAATATGTTAGGATACTCCCTTCGGTAGAAGTTCTAAACTTAAATATCCAAAATAAGCTCGGCGGCAGAATTCTTCCTTATTGTTACTTATTTAAATCAATAAGAATAAAAATTATACCGTTGTCCTGTTGGTAATAGTTTGATAAATAACTTCATCAAATTGTAGCTATCGTGCACCATGCAACACGTCGGAAATTAAAACCTATGAAAAAGATATTAGATATGAGTGATTTCCCGATTCACCAAATCAAGTGCAAACACAGATTTCCAAAAATTGTATTTGCGATAGAGAAATCCGTCATTCAAAAATGTTTTCGAGCGAAGTCCTCCAATGCGAAAGTTGGAAATCTGCAAGATGTATTTAGAAACAAAGTATTTTAGATTAATGTGTAATGGAAGTCGTGCAGTTATACAATGATTCACTCACGGTATACTGACGGAAGCCTACACTTGCAAGAGGGGCACACATATTAGACAGGTTAACAAAGAGTACCATAAAAATATCTGCCACCCCTAATCCAGGGTGTTACGCGTCACTGTGGATATTGGTTGGTTTGCAGAGAGGGGTATACCAGCTGTATTACAACGGGGGCTCTCCGACACTTGGTGTAATCAGAGCAGTACTCGTTTTCGTCGACTATTTGACACACCACTACTCGTGGGAATAAAAATGCGTTAAAAAAGTAAATATAAAAAACCCGGTACGTGTAGATGTGATAAGCCGACACTACCATCAGGGAAGAATTCATCAAGAAAATACTGACTCGCCGATAGGAAGGAAAAACCAAGAAAAACGAAAAAGGGGATATACGCATCAGCATGGAGAATCTCCGAAGGCTATACAAACCAGGAGCGATACCAACGGTTATAGAGAATGCTAAGCACTATAAAATAGTCATAGCCGCCCTTCAGGAGGCCCAACTTTCATACCAAATAATCGAAAGCAACGGATTCACGCGTTCGTGTACTACGACTACATCCATCTAAAATTGGTGAAAGTTATTACTGATCAAGTATCCTTGCTAAAAACGCAGCCCCCTCCAGTATAATTACTTGCATGAGAACAAGCGCCCCAACAGAATCTACTGGCGAAGAGAGAAAGGACGCGTTTCATGAGCAAAGGAGAGGAAGTATTTGACAGCATTTCATCGCTCGACATTAGAATTTTACATAGGAGTCTTAACGCGAAAATTGGAAGGGATATATATATATATATATATATATATATATATATATATATATATATATGTATATGTATATATATATATATATTGTGATGCATATAACAATCAGTACTAGAATATTCTAGAAAGTCCGAAACAAAGTACCGGTATATTCTAGAAAGTACTGGAAAACTGGAGACTATGAACAGTAGAACATTCAAGGCTATGCAACGGACGGAAACGAAACGCCGAACCAGAATGAGGGAACGGTATAAATACGTCGCACACAGATCATGGAAATAAGTAATAAGTGAGAAGTAAGCAGAGTAAGCAAGCGATAAGTCAAGAAATCGTTAAGTGTACGATAAAAGTAACGGTTGTTATTAACAGACTAATAAAGTGTTTGCAAAGAGAATCGATGGAACGGCTCTTATTTACTAAAATAATTAATCCAGCGAACCCTAAGCTCGCTACAATTGGTGTCAGAAGTGGGCTTAATTATTGTTTAAGTGAATAACTCTGTGAGAGTGTTTTGTGACGATGTCAGATCGACAGCGTCTGCAAGCAGCAATGGAGGAAGAGGGCATTGATGTCGACACATATGTTTTTACGATTGGGCCAGACTGTCCGGATGGAGAAGAAACAGCGAGTCAAGTTCGCCACCGTTGGACATTTCGGAGATGTTCAGGATGTAAAATTCCAGAATACTACTGTCCTTATAACTATTAAGTTTAATACTGAATCTCATTATTTATCTAACACATCCTTAAAACATTCTCCTAACATATCTAACATTCTCATTTAATACATATCATAAATAAACATCCACAATATTCTATATCAAATCAGTTTCAGTACATTTCATAACATGCCCCTTTTTTCATTTGAAACATGGCTCTTTGATTTTCGTTCAAAGTTTATTCAAAATTAAAAGTCACAGTAGAGTAAGTAATACTTTGATAAAATTGATTTTGTTCAAATTATAATTTACAGTAGATTAGAACTTAAAGTTGTATAAGAAGAGGGAAAATTTTATTGTAAAATCAGTTTGAGAAATACAGAGTTGAGAGAAAGAAGAGTTTTGATAGAAGAGTTTTGAAGAAGAAGATGTATTATTAATTAAATATAGTTTGAGTTGTTTAAATAAATATGAACACTAAATAATAATAATAAACGCATTTATTACGAGGGTTGCCTCTTATGTTTCGGGATTTGCCAACCCTAGTGTAGCAATCCGGCAATTGACAGCTCTGTCGTAAAGTTGGACATTTTTGAGGTTATACGCACTCAGAACGTTTTGACATACGAGCGCTATTTGTGTTGTTTACAGTAACTTAAAAGATTCATCTCGGCCCAAAAATGGAATTAAATCGTCAACATTTTCGTGCGATTATTTTTTACAACTTTCGGCGTGGATTAACTCGGCAACAGTGCATGGATGAACTTAATTCAATTTTTGGCGATGAAGCTCCACCAAGGACCAGTGTTTATCGATGGTATGGTGAATTCAATCGTGGTCGTAGTTCACTCCAAGATGAATTTCGTGAAGGTCGTCCAAAATCAGTTGTTGTTCCGAAAACCATTGATGCTATGCGCGAACTGATATTGGAAGATCGTCATGTGACCTATCGTGAGATTGAGACAACCTATGGTATATTGTTAGTATTGTGCCAAGACACGGGCACCGGTTTTACTAACTTTCCAACGACGTAGAGAGAAGTCACGACACACCACGAAAAAAATGTCACCGCTTCGCCAAAGAAAGTAATGAAAAGAATGAGACACTGTATATTAATGTAGAGCACTGTTTTTAATTGTTCGTATTAGTAATTGGTAATTAATAGTAATGGTGCTGTTCTTAAACTTAATTACAACACGCACATTCCACTTTCGCGCACGTCTCTTTTATTGGAAAAGGTGCTTAAACTCTCTTATTATTTAATTTGAAAAACTAATCGATAAGTACTTTCCAAACTCGTACGACCTCGGTGACGGTAGATATCTGACTGCCATTTTACGCTCACAATAAGAAAAGGGACACTTAAAGGGAAACTGCAAAAGGGGAGGAGCTACACGATTAACTCGAGGTAGTTAATCGTGATTGGACCGGGGGAAATAGGCATACATTATGCATATGTGTGTACGCCTCGCATACGATCGTCCGGCGACCGTGGATGGATGCCAACATCGCTACTGCATCTTCCACGAATGCAAACAATAACATCTGGGGTGAAAAAGACACGAACCGAATATCTGGTCATCCTATGGGAGGCCATAAATCAACATTTCGGTTGACGATGTGAATTTCCTTTGGTCCGCCGACGGGTGGCGGCCGTTAATAGGGAATTGTGTATGCATAACACTCTATGGTGCCAATGCCCTGTTTAGATATTGCAACGAATATAGGGTGCAGCCATTGCCAGATGTTAAAAGTAAACACTTGCTGGTTGCATCCAATTCGTTGCTTGTTTGCGGTCCCTGATCGGTGGGGACCGATAATAGGAAACCAGCTATTGCTGGTAATTGGGGAAATGTTTGGTTTGCCTCAGCCGAAACGTTGTCGGCGGTGGCAAACCAATGGGACTTAATAGCCGCATGCTAGGAGTGCCATGGGCAAACAAGAAAACGGGTAAACAAAGGAACTCTTTGTTGATGATGTTTCCATAGCATAAGGCTATGGAAACGAGATGCCCGGTGTAGAATGCATGCCTGAGGAGGAGATTTCAAATGCCACGGCAACGTGATAATCTTTGCCGTGGACTTAATGTTTTTTTTTTTAGGAATCGATGCCTGCCCGAGGATAAATTTTCGATGCCACGGCTAAGTGATAAGCTTTGCCGTGGACTTAATGTTTTGCAGGGATGGTGATGGAGAAAAGGGGGTTTGGAAGGAAAACCCCCCACAGAATAGGTAAGCTGCCTAACGGATATGCATAACAGTTAGCCGATTGGGTAACTGTATTAATTCCAGCGATTTGGCTGGGGGTAAATGCCGTAGCAAGGTTACGCAACCTTGCTGAAGTTCGACTTAGAGATGAGTCGTTTGCCTGGAATAGTGGGGATCGAATGATGTATGGCTCTTCGGGCCCTGAAAAGCCCCACAAACCTTAGGCGTTAGTGGGACCAGCATACATTAAATATTGCATAAACATTTAACTGTTAAAAAAATTTGTTCGCGTTGGGTCCCACACAATTTGTCAATCGCCCAAAAAAAGGCTCGTGTCAATTGGTCGAAAGAAATGCTCAAAAAATACGGTCGCGGTGCTTCGAAACACGTCTATGACGTGACAGGTGATGAATCGTGGATTTACGCGTATGAGCCCGAAAGTAAACAGCAGTCGGCTGTCTGGGTGTTTCGAGATGACCCAAATCCAACAAAAGTTGTTCGCGCACGAAGCACTTCCAAGCAAATGGTTGCCTGTTTTTTCGGAAAAACTGGACATGTCGTAACCCTACCACTAGAACAACGCAGAACAGTCAATTCTGAGTGGTACACAACCATTTGTTTGCCAGTTGTCTTCCAAGAAATCAGGAAAACCAACCGCCGAAGACGGATCACTCTTCACCACGACAATGCGAGCTCTCACACATCGGCTGCGACAACTGCATTTTTGAGCACCCAAAACATCGATTTGATGGGTCATCCGCCGTATAGTCCTGACTTGGCACCGAATGACTTCTTTTTATTCCCGTACGTAAAAAACAAACTGAGAGGTCAACGTTTTTCGACACCTGAAGAAGCGGTTGCTGCATTCAGAATGCATGTGTTGGAGATACCTCAATCAGAGTGGCAAAAGTGCTTCGACAATTGGTTCAAACGCATGCAAAAGTGGATAGATCTTCATGGGGAATATTTTGAAAAACAATAAAGTGATTTTCGATGATCAATATTTGTTTTTGTTCTCTAATCCCGAAATATAAAAGGCTACCCTCGTATAACCTCCACGTTCTTCCCTCGATAGAGGAAGCACGGCGATTTGGGAGACGTAACAAGGATGATGATGGCAAAATTGGATGCGCGAGCTGCAGAGGTTAATGCAAAATTGGATGCCCAAAGGCAGTGTATGAAAGAATTCTGGGACTCGGAAGAGGAAGAATCTGAGGATGAGGAAGAGCAAAGCTATGGCCGACAGCAGTGAGGAAGAGGAGGAAGATGACGATGATGTGTTACGTGAAGAACTGAAGGAAGATGATAACCCGATTGAAGAGGACGGCAGTGATGGTGAAGACATTAATGCTTCAGGCCGTTCCCCGAAACGGATTTACAATGATGATGACGAGTTGGACGACCGACTGGAAGACAACAACTGTGACCTTATTGAAGAGAATCTTAGTTTGAAAGTCGAAGGCAGAAAGCATTCCAAGCGTCTGCGCCGTACACAGGACGAGGAAAGTGGTGGAGAGGAACAGTACGTCGATGAAGGTTCAGCACGTGAGGCTATAGCCGAACAGCTATTCGACGACGAAGACGATGTTGAACGCCGCTCTGAACGTAGTCACAGGCAAACTGAGGTGGCAAAACCATTTCAATGATGATGAGGAATCGGAGTCTGATGCTGAGGATTTTATTGTAGAAGGAAGGTCAATTGCTGGGAAGAAGATGAAAAGACGACTTCTAGTCACTGACGCGTCATTGCAGGAAGGTCAGGACAGTTTCGGTGTAGATTTCGACTATGAGGATTTCACTAATTATGACGAGGACGGATATGAACCCGAATACAAACCTAGTGAATTGGAAAGGGGTCACTTTACGGATTTGGACAATGAAATCCGTAAAACGGATATTCCTCAGCGAGTGCAATTGCGCGAAGTTCCGGTTGCGCCTGTTCCAGAGGGACCCAATGAACTACAAGATGATGCTGAATGGATTTACAAACAGGCGTTTTGTAAATCAACTGTTTCTGAACAAGAGAAATCAATGGATGTTGGAGGTCAAGACCGCTATTGTAAGCCACCACATACGGGGGGAAACATCAAGCAAACCCTAGATTGTAGGCGTAATCAACGGCTAGAGGTGCCGTTCATTGCGTTCTATGGAGAAGAACACGTGAAACCAGACTTAACGTGCGACGATCTATGAAAAGTCTATTACTACGACACACGCTGGTGTTTACTGTCAGCTCCAAAGAACAAACCGCTCCAGTTATTTGAAAAGATGCGGAAATACCAATTGGATACGCTTATGAAATCGACAGATGCTCCAATACCAGATGATATGCGAAAGATGAAGAGCTAGATCGCTTAGGTGATGTGCAAACTCCAGAAGAGCTTAAAGGTGTGCACATGCATTTTCTCTTATACTATTCGCACGAGATCCCTAAAATGCAAGAGGAATTCCGTCGTCAGGAAAAGGAAGAATGGCGACAGGCTAGAGCTGACACGAAAAGGAGAGCAGTAGAAAATTTGGAAGAAGGCCAAGAACTTTCACCGCCGAACGCCAAGATGAAAGTGGTACATCGTGTCGGACTGGCAACTTTGGAACTCAGGAGACCAGTGAACTTAGTTCGGGACGAACTAATCTAGGCGGAGGGTAGTGTGACGCATATGACAATCAGTACTAAAATATTCTAGAAAGTCCGAAACAAAGTACCGGAATATTCTAGAAAGTACTGGAAAACTGGAGACTATGAACAGTAGAACATTCAAGGCTATGCAACGGACGGAAACGAAACGCCGAATCAGAATGAGGAAACGGTATAAATACGTCGCACACAGATCATGGAAATAAGTAATAAGTGAGAAGTAAGCAGAGCAAACAAGCGATAAGTAAAGAAGCGATAAGTAAGGAAGCGATAAGTCAAGAAATCGTTAAGTGTACGATAAAAGTAACGGTTGTTATTAACAGACCAATAAAGTGTTTGCAAAGAGAATCGATTTAACGGCTCTTATTTATTGTAATAATTAATCCAGCGAACCCTAAGCTCACTACAATATATATATATATTTGCTCCCACCCCCTATATATATATATATATATATATATATATATATATATATATATATATATATACACTGGGTGCATGCATACCTTTTTTTCCGGTTTAACTAAGAGAGGGCGCCAGCGAAAAGTACGCAGCGTGTTAATTTGACACATACGTCATTTTGTTCGGCTGAGATTTAACTTCAAACGCACCGCCAAAAACTAGTGTTTTTGTTTTATCGTTCAGTGATCATGTCGAGTTTTGTACCTGAAAAATAACATTTGCAGCACACATTGCTTTTCTTATTTAATCAAAAGGAAAAGGCTGTTGAAAGTCATGATTTGCTAGTAGAAATATATGGTGATTACGCTCCATCAATTAGACCATCTGAGACATGGTTTCGAAAATTTAAAAGTGGTGATTTCAATGTGATAGACAATGTGCGCTCTGGTAGACCACACAAATTTGAAGACGAGCAATTGAAGGAGTTATTGGATGATGACCCTGTGGCGGTTCTACGAACCACACAATCCACTATAGGTTGAGATATCGTCGTTCCACCAAGGAACATACTCACCTATATCCAAATTACACGTGCCCACAGACACTTGTCCTCAAAAGTCCTTCTTTTTACACCTGAAAAATAAGGTAACAGCCGATCGGCGATCAAAATCCGCCAAAACCAAACTCAAACTCAACGGCAATTAGCGGAAGCATTACATGTGTTACAAGAAACAATCAGCAGACGTTTACCAGCAATGGGGAAGATCAATAAACTCGGTAAATGAGTCCCACACGATTTGACTGAACGTCAAATGGAAAATCGTAAAGTCGCTTGTAAAATCGAATAATGACGGGTGACGAAAAACGCTTGACCTTAGTATTATGATAGAACAATAAGGTTGGAAAAAGGAAAATTTGTATATATATGATGTAAGTAGATAATAATAATAACTCGAAAATGAAACTCTGAAGAGCCATTTTCTTTTTAAATTTTAGTTGATTTCAGATACACAGACTTGCTTCCACTCACCCGCGGTAAGGGACAACTGCAAATGACTAATTTCGTTTTTCCTTTGCCTTTCAGGCATTGCAAATCGTTTCCTCCCTCCGTGGTAAGGAACTGTTCTCGAAAAAAAAAATCCCAGATGGATTGATAAAGATTGGTAAGGATGATGTGCCTTGCATTTGGTTATGGAAACGTAGGTTCAACTGACGACTCTTGCTACTATGCAGTTCGGCACAATCACTGAGTGGTAGGTAATATACCAAAGCCCAGCCACCCAGTGAAATACCACTCCATTAAGCTATAGGCTTCGTGAATTGGTTGGGAGAAGTGCTTGACCATCATTCGGAGCTTGGCTGATGGACCTGTGGCGGTTCCGCCAAACCCCACGACTCGCTTTCCTGAAAAACTCCCATAACTTCCACCCAGTCTCATACTTCACTAATACAATCGCATTCGCATCTTAAATGCTTCACACATTAAATAGATCAAATCTTTAACCTAAAAGTCCCTGTAAAAAAAAAACTTACCTTTCATGCATCCCTTCGCATACAATTCCCCGTAAGATTTCTTGCTCAACTTATCAGTTATTCCACACCAATTCGCCAGATTCCCCTAAGCGAATTCCTAATAACAAAGGATTTGGATTACATACTATGTAACCTTCACCAGGCATCATAAACATTGCGCTGTCTATTTTCCAGTTTCGCCATGTGTATGATAAATTTCTTAACGTACACTTTGGCCGGTGTCCTTTTTCTCCCAGCAATAAAATACCAAGCAACTGCATTCAATTAGCGCAATCGACACTGAAGCCAATTTCCCTAACTCGCACCAAGCGCAAACAAAGAACGCTGTTCCTCCATAGGTTTCCTGGCGATACCATAAACAACCCATATCGTTTGTGGTATCCTAAATGCATTTTCATTTAATGAGCGCCTGCTATTTACCCAGCTGGCCCTCCTTACCGAACGATCTATTAGGTCATTTCTTCCTTTGTCCTTGCCTGCTTCGTTGTTCCATTGCCGTCGCGCATATGTTAACAATCTGATCTCAACGATCGACATCACGCACACCACCACAGGACCTCACCAGTGAGATCCTCTTTCCTCGTTTTCACCACGAGAGGAACACTTTTTCTCTCAAGAAAACTCACCTCCGGTTGAGAAGTGGCTCTGCATCGAACAGTGCAACGCTGAGTCTAATTCCATTAGCCGACCACCACGGCCGTTGCCGCTCCCGCTCCTCCCCACGCGCCGAGGACGCGAAAATTCCCTGAGTCGAATGGGTAGTTAAGTAAAAATTTATAAAGATCAATTTACTGTGTTAATAATAAGTTTTAAGTGCAGTATAAAAACACTCACATATAAAGATAATGACCAATATAACAAAACAGATGCAAAAAATACGTGGATACGTCCAAACCAAATGAACGTGTTAAACAATAAAAATAAAACAATGAACTAAATCCGACTGCTCCGGGTGCATTCATTTATTTTGTTTTGTGTAGCATTCATGGGGATGGAAGTAAACGGAGTGTCCGTGTTAGGCATAATACTTCCTCCGCACAGATCCGGTCGAGAAAAATAGCATCCCAGGGCGCTGACTCAGCGCTATAGGTTCGCCTTTCCTGGGAGATGTGAAATAAAAAAAAATTAAAAAAATACCGCGGTACACTGAAACGGCTGTGCTTCGGCGGAATGGGTAGTGAACGGATGCACTGCTTAAGACAAGATTTTCTCAATACCAGTCCTTTGGATAATCGGTATAAAGATGCACTGATTAACGTACTTCAAAAGGCTGATTTTGGAAATAAGAGCAAGTGTGCCCTCTGTCTTTGGGTTGTTTAGGGATAATGAGAATCACTTACATCCATGAAAACGTTGGCATCGTACACAGTATATGTGAATTTGATTATTTCTAACCCGAAGAGGTTTCTTATAACAGAAATGGATATGTAGTCAGAAGGAAATCGTTCAAGATCAGTACCTAAATATTTTAGGATCCATGTCGTGTCGAATATCTTCTCGAAATCGAGGATAACTGCATTCTTCATTAAAAAATCACGCATTAAAGTAGTTTTGAAACACATTGAGAATCATTTCCCTCTAAACCTAAATCTGAAATCTGGTATTAAATTCTTGGCACAGATAAATTCACTCGTCGTTGACAATATGATCCACTTACATGGCACGAATCCCTATCAAGGCATGTGTGTTTCGTTTTAAGTACTAATGAAAGATTAAACTTTAGTCGAGATGAACAAATTGTGTTCTATTTAGTGTGTTATCAACAGTAGAAACACGTTCAGGCACATTTACGCAGTGTTTCAGACTTGTATTTTTATTACCAAACATTAAGCCACACAGAAAAGATTTTGGCTGTTTGCAGCTTTTCTAGCACCATAGCATAATAGGAACATGTTCTAAACGCGATAAGTACCCGTGTAAATTCATATAAGAAAATACCTCCGATGTCTAGTTTCTATTGAATTCTTGACTTCACCGGTTGCGAAAAATGATTGCACACTGCGAGCATCCGGTCGTTTCATATTACAAACGTAGATGTAGAACGGTCATACGCATTTGTTTTCAAATTTCTGTTAATTATTTTTATTTATGTGAACCAATCCGCATACGTTGTGATGGCCAAAAACCTAACCTTTTTAACTGTACGTTAATCCAGGGATACTAATAAATTAAATCTCTGTTGATGTCTTTTAATCTACCCTTTATTTTGTTTTCCCATTCTCAAGACGGTATTGAAGTTTCCTACGCCGCGGACAGGTAGGTGTTTCATTTGTCGACCGTCCGGGGATCTAAGGAGCTTAATATTTTCCAAAGTCCTGTTTATTAGACCATTTCTCGTTTATCTATACTTGCCAGCTACCTAATTAAGATACAGTTGCAATTAACACCCGTAAACTTTGTGGGCAGTATTAACCCCGTGGGAAAGTTTCTGTTTTTTCATTAAGTGTTAATATCGTATCCATGCTTTGAGTATAAAAGTGGTTTTAAAATACACAATGTCTGATGACGATGTGAAAAATTACGCCAGCATTTTAGAGGCATTCTGGATAGAGTGTGCTTAAAGAGAAAGTCATTATTTAAATTAGACAAACTAAGGGAACAAATTCATTGATTCACAAATCATAGAAGGTCATGTTGCCTCATTTAACTTTTAGGAATTTTGTTGTGCGAATGTCAGAAAACAATGGCATACCAGGCTGCAGAGCGGAATCTCCGGAAGTTAATTAAATCCAGGTTCTACAATTTACCACGATTTTTCACGAATAAATAATTACGTTACTACTCAGCCGCCTCAATAGAACAGAGGTGTCCGTTGATCCTAGTACGCTGCAAACCATTTTTAACCTCTTCACCAACTGCTCTACTAAGCGGATTATGAGAATAAACTTATTTTTAGAATACTGTGATATTTTGTATCTGTAGATGGAATGTGAAGAAGAGAAAAAATAATTTGCCATTCCATGTAATGGTTAGGCAATGAACTTGCTGTTCAGTATGTAGTGGTTTGTTCAGGGAGCGTGTCTCCTAGTCCTTAAAAGGAGAAGGGATCTCTTAGACCGCTCCTGAAAAACGTCCTACTGAGGTCGTCGCCGTGCTTCCTCAGAGCCTGAGGGAAAAGCAACGTCCTGTTGTTGGTCCTGGTTACACTGTCGCTTTTTCGGGCTTTCGCAAGCCCCTGTCTCCGCTGGGATTACTTGAAAATTTGGGGATTTTGTAAAAATGAAAAGTCAGTTGTCTTACTGTGAAAGTTTATTTTCTGCGTCTCCTCGGCTTGATATCAGTTTAATACTACTGAATTTTTGATGTACTCAGATACTAAATCTTAGATGTACAGTTTTATACTGCATGTGGAATACTGAACTGAACTGAACCTGGATACTGAATTTTAATACTGAACTCAATTGAACTGAATCTGGATACTGCATTGTAATACTGAACTCAGATATCACTTTGCTGTTCCTTTATAAAGGGAAACAAATCGAGATTTGTATTTCGAAAATGCACAATTTCATACCAAAATCCCGATATCCTGAATGAGATGCTCAGTGTGTGTTTAAGATAAGAATTCAGTTTCCTGAATTATTATGAAACTATTATGCAGATGTGGATATGTAAAAGGATTCGGATTTTTGTTTGTTCAATTTACGAGATGTGGTGTTACTTAATGATGGTATCAATGACACCTTCATAAACGAGAGAGGCTGGTCCAAAATCGATATCACATTTGCCAGTTCCATGTTGGCAAGAAGTATGGTGTGGCGAGTTTTGGACATCTACACCCATCGTGATCACCAAGCCATGATGTACGAAATATTACCGCACAAGAGATTCTTCACAGGAAAATTGGCGAAGAAAGCCCAAAATAATGGGTGGAAAGAGAAGGACCTCGATGCGGAACTGCTCGATTATATACTGGAAGACCAGATCGCACAGTTTGACGCAGAGGCCAATGCGAACAGGCAGGCTGGTAAGGTCATGAAGTGGCTAACTACCGCATGTGATGCTTGTATGCCACGACAAAGACAACCAGCAGGGGCTATCAAACCAGTGTATTGGTGGAATTCAGAAATCGCCCATGTGTGATGGAAGTGCAACAGGTTAAGACGCTTGCAACAAAGAGCAAGAAACCGTAACACCTACCCACAGTTGCATGCGGAATTCGTCAACAAACGGAAAGAGTTGAAGAATGAGATCCGCAAAAGTAAATATGACGCGTTCTGCTCCCTAAGGGATGAATTAAATAACAACCCATGGGGCGACGCCTACAGGATAGTCATGAAAAGACTATACAACAGCAGTAGTCAAAAAAAGTAAAACTGACATGACAAGAATCGTTGCTGTTCTCTTCCCACAGTGTGACGAGGTGTTGAGAGTGCAAGAGGAGTGGAGTATTGTGGCGGTTCTATGAACCACACAATCCACTATAGGTTGAGATATCGTCGTTCCACCAAGGAACTACTCATCTATATACAAATTACACATGCCCACAGACACGTGTTCACAAAAGTCCTCCTTTCCACCTGAAACAAAGGTAACATGCATCTGGGAGGCAACAACCCCACGTATCCACAGATACGTGGTTCACAAGTCCTACTAACTGTCCTACACCCACACGGCGATCGGAGGACACAACACAGCATAGAAATTGTGTACAATCCATTAACAGGATATACACAAGCGGTTGGCACAGCTGCGCCAGATATCGGCAGACATCGCATCTCCGGTAATAAGCTAATTGCTGGAAAACTACTTCGTCCAAACAAAGGCCAATGCGAGCACCAGCAATAAACCAATGCTGTTC
Organism: Microdon myrmicae; assembly: GCA_963931805.1. Classification (NCBI taxonomy): domain Eukaryota; kingdom Metazoa; phylum Arthropoda; class Insecta; order Diptera; family Syrphidae; genus Microdon; species Microdon myrmicae. Next base: position 38,314,645 of record OZ007498.1, on the reverse strand, counting down.
CCATAGGGATATGTAAACAGCGATAGTTACATTATCCCATGATCGACGAGAAGAAAACCCTCACCCGATTGTTTACGTAAAGAATCCATTAGAGGTGTGAACATTTTTACGATCACATGATGAACTACAGCATGAAGACAATAACCCCCGCGTCTGTATGTGTGAGCGCGATTCTCTCTGGTAAAGAGATTCTCGGTCGAGAGAAAGTCACCACCAGAAAAAGGGAAAGGAAAACTCTGGGATTAAAATCGCCAAGGTTCACAATTTCTAAAGCCGGGTGGTTGATGTATATTCAGGCGACGGCAAGTGAAAGATGTTCGAAAAGTGTCGCCAGTATATCGGCATTCGGAGAGCGGTAAAGACAACAAAGAAATTTAAAAGAAATGTCAAATATGGACAAATATGTTTTTTTTTTCGATAAAGGCCAGTGTTTATGGTCGTGATACTGTAACAGTTACTCACGCCCGATTTTGGTTTTGTCGTTCCTGTTCCGGTATTTTTGATGTTAAGATGCACCATGCTCCGGAAGACCAATTGTTTAAAATGACGATAAATTTATGAAAATCGTCAAGTCCGACAGCCATGTAGTTTCCATTGCCCAGGAGGTAAACATTGCACAAACAACTTACAACCAGTTGAAAAGGGTGCATACAAAAAGAAGCTCGGTATATGCGTATCACATGAGTTAACGCAAAAATACTTATGTTATGGACCAGATTTCCATTTGCGGATTGAACAACAAAATCGGCCAATATATGAAGCGGATGTTGACTTGTGATGAAGAGTGGGTCACTTTCGACAGCTCCAAGAAAAACCGGCCGTCGTCGAATCGCGGTGAGGCAGCGCAAACGGTGGCCAAATAAGAATTGATGGTCAGGGAGGTTTTGTTGTGTGTTTGATGCGATTGACATGGAATCATGTACTATGATCTGCTCCCCTACGGCTAAGTTATTAATTCTCACGTGTACTGTCAACAATTGGACCGTCTAAAGGAAGGAATCTCACAGAAGCGGCCAGCTTTGGCCAATAGAGGAAGAAATGTGTTTCATCAGGACAACGCCAGGAGACACACATCGATAGTGACGCGCCAGAAGCTCCGTGAGGTTGAAGCTTAGTGGGGCTACTACCCCATTTATTGGCTTAATCCAAGTAGTAATCTGTATCTCGTTAAAATGATAGAATGATCGGATTTTGTACTAAAAAAACTTTTCAGATAGTTTTGTGATTGCTTGAAGTTCCATGAGCTTGGTTCGGAGGTTCTTATGCACACACTTTAGAATCCAGACCAGGTGGTTACCACCTGGCTTCGATGTGATCGTATCTGTAGTCTCGATGTCAACGCTGTGTCTCGGTCAGTCGGATTGGTCGTCTACGTATGTGATCCAGTAGGTCGAAGGTATGGTTAGGAACAAAGCACCGGACATGAGACCAGTATTCGAATGCGGGTCTGATGGGATTTATAGAGGAAAAGTAGTTGAGTCGGGATAAAACATTTTTTGACTTTACAAAAATAATCCAATTCAAATACGCTTGATTCACCATATTTTGCGGATGTCCAGATGTCGGTTACATAGATCAAAAGGTCTCCCGACGATCGTTAACTATGGGATCACCTTGGACAACGTAGATAGAAAGGCTATCGACCGGTAATTTTTGCACGTGATACTTTTCAACTTTCATTGAGAATTGGTTGACTTCGATATTCCAACACATAGGTTTTCTGTGCATAAGATATGTCAAAGAGTTTGCTGAGTACCAGCAATAGTTCTTGAACACTGTTTTTAAGGACTCCTGTTGGTATTTCATCCCTACCCGTTGCTTTCTTAAAGACCAGTCTACGGAGAATGACTTAAATAGCAAGTTGGCGTAATTTCACATTTGGCATTGCAGATTCTACCGATGCGACCACAGGCGTTTCTAAAAGGGCAGAATCGAGGATTTAATTCGCGAAAAATAAATTCGAGGAAACATTGGCCTTATCCTTCGAATTCGTGGACAAAATTGGTTCTCTTGCCCTCGTGGGGTTAGAGTACCATTATCCAAAGGCCTCTTTCCTCACTGTAAAGTGTTCGCCTTTTTTGCCCAACCAAGATTTATCGGATGAACTTTGTTTAATGTAATGTGAAATGTGAAGCACCATGCTGAGAAGAATAATTTCTGTGATTGACTCCACGCAGGCGTTAATATCGGAGTTTTCAAAGTAGACCTCTGAGCAAAGGGGAGAAGTACAAATCAATCAAGTGACAAACCGTTCCAGTTAGTAGCCCTTTACCTCAATACTTAGCAAGGTTACTTATATTGATTAGGCGTTTAAGATGTAAGCGATTGCATGACGTTTTTACGGTAAGTAGACAGTGGGGTTTGGCGGAACCGCAACACGAGTAACGGATGAGATACCGCAGAGAGTTAGTTGATCGTTGAGTTTTTTTAAGTAAGGTGTGTGGTTGCAGTTGTGGAAACGTCCGGGTAGAAAAAAGCCGAAAAGGTAAAAGGCCTTTTTACGGGAGAAAAAAGAGATATCCAAGAGAGGGGAGTCGAGGTATGGTAAAGGAGGGACGGTGTATTCTTTCGATGATAACAATTTTTTCTGCACAAATTTATATTGTAAGGTTAACGGTGTAATTTTTCGATGAGAATAATTCTTATGCAACAATTGATATTGTAACGTTAAGCGGATATACATGGAAAATAAAATGAAAGTTACTAAAAACTAGCAAATTCAGTTGTGTGTGTATATTTAATCGAATTGACTGTCAGAATCACTTTTCAGATAATCTGGGGATACCAATCTGATTTCAAATCAATATACCCCAATGTTCAGCCTCGTGTTACCAGCAAGACCGCGCCCTTAAAGCCCAGAAAGTGTCTAAGAGGGGTAAGCCTCGACACAAGACTAATAAGCAAACCCTTCAGAGCTCGGTACCCTCCTGAACCAACTGGTCAGGCTCAGGCCTCTCTCCGAAATCTTCGTCCTTTATTAAGGACTTTCGTCGAGGGCAGCCAGTCAATGAGTCTAAATTTGAAAATTTTTAAGACCAGGCCCAAACTGTAGGCACATACCCATAAGCGCAAACTACGGGGGCAACCCTCTGTGCTCGAGGGATGATTAGGCTGTGGAGTTGCCGGAACCAGGGAATACCCCATAATTCCCTTGGAGTTGCGAATCACCACGTCATTCAACGGGACTCATCTCTGATGGCGAATCGAGTGATCCCGTATCTGAGAATCCAACTTCGGAGGAAACACCTCCAACAAACTAAATCTCTGTTCTCGGAAGGTAAGTCGTCTGATGAATTTGCCCATCTAGAAGGCGGCAACTAGCAAATTCAGTTAAGTGTGTATTTAATCGAATTGACTGCCAGAATTAGTTTTCAGCTAATCAGGGGATAGCAATCTGATTTTAAATCAAGAGACCCCAACGCACCCCGGAGGGAATCCGCATTGTTTCGTACTACTGGTGAGGGACATTTTTAGGGCACCAGAGGTGGAGGAAGTCAATTGTAAATCCACACATCAAATAAGGCCATCAAGAAACAAGCCCGCAGGTAGGATAGTATGTGGCGGTCCCGCCAAACCGCACGGTACGCTTTCCTTAAAAACCCCCATAACATCCATCTTCCCATATAATTTCACCAATGCAATCGCATTCGGCACACAAAAACGCTGCACGCATTATATAGATCACCATCTGTAATCTTAAAATCCCTATAAAGAAAACTTACCTTTACATGCATCCCTTTGTATACAATTTTCTGTAAGAATCCTTCATGACCTTTTTAGGAATTCCATAACTCCCATTGTTTCTCGCCAATGCATTTGCATTTGCCCCAGAAAACATTTCCATTTCCAAAGATATGTAATGCTTTCAAGCATTATCTGAAATTCCTAAAATTGATCCTTAATGTGCATATGCACCATAAATACCAAACATTCGATACCCTTTGTCTGAGTTAAAATACTATGTTGTCAGCTTGTTTTTACAGCTGCAACACTAGCGATTCAATAGACAAACAATGATGCATTTCTTTCGTCGCCACCACTAATTGCTTGGCATACCTAAATGCAAGCAAGGGATGCGTATCGGCAATTAACCCAAGATACGATATACAATTTTCATGGTATAAAGTATCGTATCCCATTAACACCTTTTTTCCAACGACGTTGCGTAAACATGACCCTCATTAAAGAGCGAACCACTTGGTCGCCTTTTCTTCTGTTCTTGCCGACTGCCTTTCTCGTCGTTCCACTGCTTTCGAACACGTGCAACAACATTGAATCTGTTCGATCGCGCACATATACCACTGCACCAAAAAGATCACATTTTCTTAGCGGCCACACCCTTAAGAGAAAATTTTCTCTTTCCCCTCCATATCTCACCCTTAATTGAAGATAGAATTCAAGTCAGAGTTCTATCCTCACCGAGTCTTATCCCAACCACTGAACGGAGCGGTCGAGCCGTTCATTATCCCGTGTAGGGTGTGCTCGGAGTGCACACCCTGGAGTTGCAATCTTCCTTTCCCCCGTAGCGTGCGAGTGCCAAAAAGTTCCGTGAACAATTTAATAGTAATAATAAGTTATGTGAAGTAATAAAAATGCGGTGATCACCAATTAAATCTGTGCGTTTTAATGTGTTTTCCTTCCTCCTGGACTTGCAGCGTTTTGGTATTCTTTTGTCGCCCCTTCCGTGTAACCTTTTAGTGACTATTCGGTTGGCGGAACATTGCCTTATAGTGATGATGGAGGAGGAAGTAGAACTCGCACCCATGCCGGTGCCACGACTTCCTCTCCACAAGTACACCCCATCCAGAGCAATCCAGTGGGGACAGGAGCACACACCTGCAAAATCACCAGACTATAACAAACAACGAACCAAGTGAGGATATCAAGACAGCCTACCTCACAGCGACTGCAGCCACGGACATCAAGACTCCGGGTAACCTGTGCGTAGACTCAGACTTCTTACTAATGTATATATATTATTATTTTTGTACGGCTTAAAAATCATTACTTAACAAATGCCGCACTCTAACACAACAAAAAATCTCAATATAACAAACCGTAATCGAAAATTTAAATTGGTAAACATGATTTAAATATAACAATTGGCCGTAATCACAGTTTTAACCATAAGAATTAACAAGTCGTACACAAAGAAAAAACTCAAATATAAGAATTAAATATTATAATTAAAAACCACAACATATATATAAGAATTTGCAAATTAAATTAATAAGAACTTATAGAGATAAGTTTACCACAATATCTCGTCGATTCGCATTTCCTGGCTTCAACCAGAAATTCAGAGGCGTTGCCCATTTCCTATGAAAAACACCTTACATCAGAAGACATTAATAACACGTGGAAATATCTTAAATTTAGGCTTTAATATTCACGTTCTGCTTTTCCGTTCATGTAGTCACATATTCACTGAAATCCTTATAATATGTTCACTTTACTTCTGGAGAAAAAGGCAAGCATCCCTACTGAGCATCGTAATCCCCACCATCTTGTGACTTCGTTAGAAACTTGTACCTTTCAATAGTTAACTTAACACCATTTAACCTTTAGCACGTTCACTCCAATCAATAAGGATTATCTGGAAGCAATAGCTACTTGGCATGTATATCCTAACTTATGAGAGTTACGGAAGTATTGGGTTAAAGTGTAAGCTACTTGTGACAGTTGGTGGGTTATAATGAACTACAAGTAGGTCGACAACGAAGAAAAAGCCCAAAGTTGTTGGTTTTCGTCTCAGTTAATTATTTATTTCACTCATCTTGTGATTTTTACCTGAAAAGGAAAGTGTGGTAAATCCTAAGCATGTTCCTGATCTTCTGCTGTTTTAAGGAGCTGGGTGGGAAATTTGGACATTTCCTACAATAGTATCTATATTAAAAAGAAAACAGTTTCTATGATTATCTTAATTGAATATGTTTATTTGATGTATGGATCCTTGAATGAGTTCTCACTGGCTTCAACTGCTACGGCACCCAATGCCTGGCCTTGTGAATAGGGCGTTAGAATATACTCACAGCTGGGCCGGCTTGTCGAAAGAGGCGCCTACAGGCCAACTGATAAGTGAGGCCCAACGCTCTGTCGCCCGTTGAAATGCCACCTCATCAAGCCATACGCTCCGTGAAATGGTCGGGAGAAATCCCTTGCCATCTTTCGGAACTTGGCTGATGGACCGATTCGAGAAAAGGTTGGGTTAGGTGGTAAGTTAGTCCCAAGGTGAGATACCACCCCGTCACGCTGTACCTTCCGCGATATCGTAGGGAGAGATTTTCGACTATGTTTTGGATGTATGGCTGATGACCCGGACTGACACGGAGATGAGTCATGATGGTACCTTTTGACATAAAGAATTCCGGGGTTAATTAGTTTCCCATAAACTTTAAGAAATTTGCCATCGCGTAATCGGGCTCCTTCTCGAGGCTCTGTCGACGTTCGACTCATAACGGTATTTGGTAACATCAGGGGCATCGGTTTCACCAATAGGAATGTAAACTCCATCCACCAATATTTGCAAACAGTAAAAATTTGATATCCTTCCCCTAATTGAGACCCAGGTCGATTCGTCAACGGATTCGACATATCTTCGTTGCTCAGGATACGACTTGCATTCGAGATTCCGTTTTAATGGTGGAGTCTGGAGATGGAGGCGTTAGAGTCCAATAATATGGACATCATATGGTTGAGGGTCGTGCTGAGGAATTCTGTTAAATTTCTTGGTTGTCTTTACCGCTCCCCGAATGACGATCGACCGGAGACATTTTTCGAACATCTTTCACATACCGTCGACTGGATACAGATCAACCACCCAGATTCTGAAATTTTTGTCCTTGGCGATCTTAATGTGCACAATTCCGAATGGTTATTACATTCTAACCGAACCGACGAGGCTGGGAGGCTGGCGGAGATGTTTGCTGTTAGCCACAACTTGACTCAACTCGAGGAGGAACCAACGCAAGAGTCTGATGCCCGAGGGGATTATGTGAGCAACCTGGATCTGTTTCTGAAATCCGGAACCGAGTATTTACACGGTAGAGGTTTCTGCGCCACTCAGATCACTGCTTGGTATCTGTCGCGCAACCACTTGCATTTCAAGCGAAAAGCCGTCCTAAGCAGCTTCGCCATGTATGGAAGTATGGGACTGCTAACTGGGACGATTTATGAGAGTCCTTCGCATACTTTCCATGGTCGGAGGTGTGCTTTGGAGACTCCGATGTTAACCCATGCGGCGAGTCAGTCACAGAGATTATTCTTCTCGGGATGGAGATTTACATTCCGCATTCCATCAAACGAAATAAATCTGATAAACCTTAGTTTGATAAAAAATACGAGCAGAATACAGCGGCAAAAAATAAAGCTTTTAAGTAATGGCTCTCCAATCCTATCGAGGTTAACAGAACGATTTTTGTTAGAATCAGAAACGCATGCAACCAGGCGATTGATACCACGAGGAAAGCTTACAACGGCGGAATCATCCGTAATCTCCTTGAGTGCCCAATTGACTCGCGTTGCTGTCAGCAAAAACTTCGCTTTCTTCTACTATCCCCCGTTAGTGACGGACAGCGGGACACTAGTCACAAATTCAAAGGATAAAGCTAATGTGTTCCCAAATTTATTTTCCGCGAATTCAATCCTCGATGCCGGTCTTTCTGAGCCACCTGTGATCCCTGTTGTACGGTCTTCGATGCGGGATATTAGGTTCCGTCTATGTACTATTCAACGCATTCTACGTAGACTGGACTGTAAGAAGGCAATCGGCCCGAACGGAATACTAGCAATAAATCTTAAGAACTGTGCTCCAGAACTGTCACCGGTTCTTGGCAGACTCTTCCGCATATGCGCACGGAGAATATTTCTTACCTCCTGGAAGGTGACTCGAGTTCAGCCAATCCCAAAGAGGGGAAAAAGTGTGTCCCACAAAATTACCGGCGGATAGCATTACTGTCTATGTTATCTAAGGTTATGGAAAAGGTCACCAATTTAATTAAGTATTTGAACTGCAACGGACTTCTGAATGGTCGTTAATACGGATTCCGCGGCAGGTGGTCCAAGGGAAATCTTTCGACCCTTATAACCGATATATAGACATCTGCGATTGAAGCTCATGATGAGTCATATATGATGAGTCATATACTTTCCAGCAGCTTTGCGACTGGACGAAGAACTTCCTCGAAAATCGATCCCTCCGGATTGTTGTGGACGGCCAGCCTTCGGATATGTATCCTGTTAATCCCGGGGTGCACATCTTACGGCTCTAACGAACCCATTTCACGAATGCTTGCACGTTCACCCCACCTTGTTTGATTTCAATCTTACCTCTCCGCTCTTAAACTTCGTCTCCTCTCCTATTGTTCCTGACCCCATCCCGTCACACAGTCCGCACTCATAATCACATCCTTCCCTGTCCTACCATTTATGCCCCGTCCATCGATCGTCTCCTTCGGGGGCATGGTGAGTCGAGGGCGGTCGCATTAGTCGCCTGACGCGGGGCATTGCTGAAAAAACTTCATTCATACGGACTTTCACAGTAGCTTTGCGACTGGACGAAGAGCTTTCTCGAAAACCGATCCATCCGGGTTGTTGTAGACGGCGAGTCTTCGGATCTGTACCCTATTAATCCTGGGATGTCTCCAGGTTCTATTTTAGCCCCAACCTTGTTTTCGCCTCACATAAATGATTTGTTGGAGTCCACGGATAACCGCGTGTTCAGTTTTGCGGATGATAGTACGATTGGTCCTCTCTGGATCAGGTGAGATGTAGCCAAATCGACTCTCGGAATCCTGGAAATGCTTGAAATTGTTCGTCGTCACGGTCTATGGGAATGTATTGTGGCATAAATATGTGTCGAACGTTGCCAGGTCCGCCTCAGGTAAACTGAGTTATCTTTTTAAAGCTAAGAAGTATTTTACTCCGGCCGAACTTTTCCTTCTATAAAAATTCCAAATAAGACCGGCGCTCGAATATTGCTCTCATGTTTGGAGCTCTGCTCCTAAGCATGCCCTCAACCTATTTGAGGGTATACAGAGACGAGCGATACCCCTGATCGGGGACACGGCACTGACGTCGGGCCTATAGTCGCTATTACATCGAAGGTGCATAGGTGACCTCTGTCTGTTTTACAGATATTATCACGGGTATTGTTCTTCGGAGATTCGTGGATTGTTCCGCGTAATTCAGTTTATATGTATTCCATGAGACAATCCGACGGATCGCATCACTTTGCGATTCATCTCCGCACCAGAACTCGTTCTGTTAGAGAGCGGGAAAGCTGTGGAATTCCCTCCCCGCGAGTTAATAAAATACTTTTTCCAAATCTTAAAAATCAGTTTTATCTGATTAAAGGATTTGCTTCATTGTTCGATCTTCCTCTTCAAGAGTGCAGAGGAGAAGAGCGATGTGTTTTTTTCTGGTTGGCTGTTTTTATATGCTGAACATGGTGATATGAACGTGTCCGGAGTCCAGCCATCTAATAAGGAAATGCACTCATCATTGTTGATAGGTTTCCTTGACGAGATGTAAAGCTGAGAGGAGTCGTATGTATCTATGATTGGCTTTGTGTTTTCGGTGGTACTAGTTGTTGTTGACCTTTTATTGTTTAGGATGATGTAACAAAGTACAATGCTTGCGGTATGCAGTATTTTAGATTACAATATTTCTGTAATATTTGGTAGAGAAATTTATAAAGGTTATTGTGTAATATATTTATAGTACAATGGAGGCGGTATAATATTACAAGGGTTATCGTATATAATATTTAAGAACGTTAACTCGCCCAAGTGTTCCTGGAGCGTTACAACCTGCAACTGTTCAAGAAGAACTGCAACAGTTACTTTGTGGCATCTGGCCGTGCCGGTGCATAGGCTCGTCTCTCGGAGGTATATATATAAAAAAAACGTTGACTACAAAATCCTGCGAAAGAATCCCACAAATCGTGTCATTTGGTCCACTGTATGTCTACCTTGGCCCAGGCTGCTTAGGGTTATTTGGTGACATCTCAAGGCGACGACTCAGGGCTATGGGTCTGCCTCTCCCTAGAGAAGTATAATAAAAAAAAATGAAGCTGGAGTCGCTATCACATTGAAGACGCGTGGGGAACGCTTGCTATTGTCACGGGGACTGTTCCTCGGATATTCGTAATATTATCATGAAATTCAGATAATGTTTACGGAATGAGAAAACTACAGAACTTTCTGTCCACGCGGGTGTTACAACCTGGAACATATATACATATATACGTGTGTATATATATACATATACATATATATATATCTATATATATATATATATATATATATATATAGACATAGATATATATATATATATATATGTATATATATACACACGTATATATGTATATATGTTCCATATATATATATATATATATATATATATATATATATATATATATACATATATATATATACGAGGTTTGCCTTTTATATTTCGGGATTAGAGAACAAAAACAAATATTGATCATCGAAAATCACTTTATTGTTTTTCAAAATATTCCCCATGAAGATCTATACACTTTTGCATGCGTTTGAACCAATTTTCGAAGCACTTTTGCCACTCTGATTGAGGTATCTCCAACACATGCATTCTGAATGCAGCAACCGCTTCTTCAGGTGTCGAAAAACGTTGACCTCTCAGTTTGTTTTTTACGTACGGGAATAAAAAGAAGTCATTCGGTGCCAAGTCAGGACTATACCATCAAATCGATGTTTTGGGTGCTCAAAAATGCAGTTGTCGCAGCCGATGTGTGAGAGCTCGCATTGTCGTGGTGAAGAGTGATCCGTCTTCGGCGGTTGGTTTTCCTGATTTCTTGGAAGACAACTGGCAAACAAATGGTTGTGTACCACTCAGAATTGACTGTTCTGCGTTGCTCTAGTGGTACGGCTGCGACATGTCCAGTTTTTCCGAAAAAACAGGCGACCATTTGCTTGGAAGTGCCTCGTGCGCGAACAACTTTTGTTGGATTTGGCTCATCTTGAAACACCCAGACAGCCCCCTGCTGTTTACTTTCGGGCTCATACGCGTAAATCCACGATTCATCACCTGCCACGATGTCATAGACGTGTTTCGAAGCACCGCGACCGTATTTTTTGAGCATTTCTTTCGACCAATTGACACGAGCCTTTTTTTGGGCGATTGACAAATTGTGTGGGATCCAACGCGAACAAATTTTTTTGACAGTCAAATGTTTATGCAATATTTAATGTATGCTGGTCCCACTAACGCCTAAGGTTGTCTCAATCTCACGATAGGTCACATGACGATCTTCCAATATCAGTTCGCGCACAGCATCAATGGTTTTCGGAACAACAACTGATTTTGGACGACCTTCACGAAATTCATCTTGGAGTGAACTACGACCACGATTGAATTCACCATACCATCGATAAACATTGGTCCTTGATGGAGCTTCATCGCCAAAAATTGAATTAAGTTCATCCATGCACTGTTGCTGAGTTAATCCACGCCGAAAGTTGTAAAAAATAATCGCACGAAAATGTTGACGATTTAATTCCATTTTTGGGCCGAGATGAATCTTTTAAGTTACTGTAAACAACACAAATAGCGCTCGTATGTCAAAACGTTCTGAGTGCGTATAACCTCAAAAATGTCCAACTTTACGACAGAGCTGTCAATTGCCGGATTGCAACGCTAGGGTTGCCAAATCCCGAAACATAAGAAGCAACCCTCGTATTAGGTGTATGTGTGTTTTTCCGGTTTAACTAAGAGATGGTCCCAGCGAAAAGTACGCAGCTTATTAATTTGACACATACGTCACTTTGTACGCCTGAGATTTAACTTCAAACATACACAAGTTGAGTCCACCATAAACAAGCGTCTTTGTTTTATCGTTCAGTGATTATTTCGAGTTTTGTGCCCGGAAAAGAACATTTGCCGCACCTATTGCTCTTCGTATTTAATCAAAAAGTAAAGGCAGTTAAAAGTCATCGTTTGCTGGTAGAAATAAATGGTGATCACGCTCCATCAATTAGAATATATGAGACATGGTTTCGACAATTTAAAAGTGGTGATTTCAATGTGAAAGACAGTGAGCGCTCTGGTAGACCCCAAAAATGTGAAGACGACCAATTGCAGGAGTTATTGGATGATGACCCAACTCATAATCAACGGCAATTAGCAGAAGCATTACATATGTCTCGACAAACAATCAGCAGACGTTTACTAGCAATGGGGAAGATCAATACCAAATAATTTGCAGTAACTACGTTTTTTTTTTTACGATGACGATAGTAGCGTCATCCAAACGACTGTAGTTTCCAAACGAATAAATGAAATGTCACGAAAATTCATATATAAGCTAGTGGCAGATTAGCCTGTCGAAATGAGTCACGTTCGTTTTCTAGTGGCGCGACATATTGAAAAATCTTGAGACTTTTCAGCCTATGTGATAATTGTGTGAGCGCAATGAAATTTCTTGATTTAAAAGTGTTGATCCGTCCATCGTATAGCTCTTATGTTGCACCGTCATAATATCATTTGTTCCAACATCTCCGCAGAGCCTTGATAAATATATTAGAAAAAAAAACCAAAAAAAAAAAAAAACAAAAAAAGGATTGTGGAAAGCATCTGCTTCAGTTTTTCAGAAATAAAACTTGGACATTGTAAAATACCCGAATGTAGAATAGAAGTACAATTCTAGGTGAACACATCGGAGTGTTGAAAAATGAAGACTACAATTTTTACATACCTAAAAGTCTTTTTGAATAAACTTTTTTTTACCAAAATATGCCGATGAATTTTTTTATCTAATTAATTTTACTTAAATACTGTAACAGTCAACTTCCACACACATTTTGCACCTTCTGTTCCCATTTAGTATTTCAGTAATGCTGCCCTTTTATTTGATCCTTCTCCTGAAATGGAATCCACTATCAGAGAGAGATGTCCTTTGTTCGAAGAATATGTTGAATTCCCCTTCTAAGTTCAGGGTAACAAGTATTGAAACTGAATACAAATAATTGTATATCCTCTAGAAAAACACTGCAAACAGAGATAAATACCTTGGGTATGCCAAAACCAACTCTCGATGCACTGTGTAGCATGATGTTCGCAATATGCACAATCTCCTTAAACACATGTGAATGATTTCAAATTCCATCAACTGGGGGGCTTAGTTCTACCTATTGCACTCACATTTCAAAAGAGTATATATGTTTTTGTATTAACGACAGGAGCACGCCTCAACGTCGATATTATTTCACAGTTTCTTGCCACCACTTTGGAAGCGCATGTGAGACACAGATAAAAGCATCAACTTTGGATGCGGCTACGTTTGCAATTTCCTTCATCCCTGTAGTGCTTCGACTGTTCACACAATGCGCAGCATATTAATGGGAGATATTTGTGTATGTGATATTTAAACTTTCCTCGAAGAATACGGCCTCTTGTGGAGTTTTATCATCGCAATCACGCGTCTCGTCCCTCAATTCAAACACGTTACGGATGCATTGTGTTTTCACTATTTTATTCTTCATCACTCATGGTCCTTTGCATTTACGGGCAGCACTTCACATCCTAAGAAGCGATTTCAAAATATGCTTTTAGAATGACGTATTCAGAAAACGACTATCAATTATGGGCGGCCTTCCAAGGTATTCAAGTTTTAAGTTTCATTCAAAAATAACAAGAAAAGAATTTAAAATAATAAAAAAAATAGAATAGAGGTGATTTCCAAAAAAGTGGAATAGAGTGGATGATAGCGCAGACCCCTACGCCAACATTAATTTAATTAATTAATGAAACTACTTGAAATTGATTCAAATTAAATCTTAATACCATAAATCTCAATCGAATTTGTACATCACAGCTTTTGACTAAATTGCGCGCGGCCCTGTACTGCCCATTTGTGAGGTAAAAACGTATGCACCCGCACACAATGAGAGTCAATTTATCCTGGAGCATACAGCTTATTATTATTTTTTTGACTAGGCGTATCTGTACTTCTCCATGCAGGGGAATGGATTCCAAAATTTATATTTTGTACAAAAACATTATTCTTACCAAAACTATGTCAATATGAAACCGTCTTGTGGAGAAATTATAGAAATGGAACAAATCCAAAAACCTAAAATTTCTCCTAAACTCGGTTTCTTTTTAAATCCAAAGAAAATATATATTTATGCCTGTATTCTTCGCTTTAGTTTGATATTTGAAATCTCGTGCAAGCCTCTACCTTTCTGAAATGCATCTGTACTAAATAGCTAAAGTTTCCCATAATAAGCTGGAAGTTTGTTGTCGTCGTGGTCGTGGCTGCACTGGGTAAACAAACTCGCATTTTCACAAGCACCAGATGCTGTGAAGTAGGACAACAATTCTCGCAGAATGACTCCAAGTTATGCACAAACTGCAATTAAATAAAATTACCAAGCACAACAATGAAATCTTGACAATGTTTCGGATTCTCATTCAAAGGAGAGCGCAGGCTAAAAACGATCCCCAGTGATCAGAAAATGATCTAGATTTAATAAGAAATCGTGATGTTTACTTCAGTTGGGAAAAACCGCAACTGAACTAATAAAACCATGGAGGTGCAGGACTTCGTGATCGTCGTAGCTATGCACAAAAAAGTTCCATTCGCATATCTACGACCTAGGGAATGTTGGACATTCTATTTATTGGACCCTCGATTTGCGAAATCTTTTATATTAATGAACTTTAAATTGAGGAACCTTGGAAGAGACCACCGTAACTATGGATATCTCTTGATGATATATGAACGAAATATGGTCAATCCAAGATCAATTGGATTCGGCTATTAGAGTAAATCGACTTGGTGGTGTAGGAAGTATTTCGTTTTCACCGTTTTTAATGATCGGCAGCTGATAAAAGTGAAAAGTTTCCAGGCAATCGTGGTTGCGATTTGTCTCTAGGCATCCACGGTATTCATGGTACCACTAACGAGGTGAAATCCACAAAATAAATAAGAATTGAATCTGATTGAAAGCCTGGTGATACACAATTTATTCACGCCGAGTGCGTGAATTGTGGTCTCGAAAAGCCACAGAAAGCCATTGATGTAAGGTGAGAGGAGTTGATTAAGTTGCTCCGCGGTTACTTTGTTCATAGGTTACTAATGATGTACGTTCTCTTAATTATTTTCTTCAACTTTTCTTTCTTGCTATACATATCTTTTTATGCTGCATCTTTGTCTATTAAGTGTTCTATAGATTATGTATTATATTATAATATAGTAATTATACTTATCGATGTACATTATATTATAATATCCTACTACTTATACCTAATATTATATTACAAAATTTGTATATTTATTTTTTTAGTAGTAATTGCTGTTTTTATTTTTTATATAATATAATCAAATAAATATACATAATAAATTTGACAGATGCAATTATCTTATATTGTTTTAAGATAAGTAGGAATTACAGACATTCAGTGTTCTTATACATACAATTAAAGAAAAAAACAGAGTTAAATCACACTGGTTGATTTAATAAAAATATCGGTTGTTTGTGTGGGGTAAGTATTGAAGATTGAAAAAAAAAGTATCTTGTACATTAGAAACAAAGATAATTCATTTAAAACCAGCAAAAGAAAGAGCGTGAATGAAAGGATACAAACAATGATTAGAACAGAATAACAGAAATACGATAATCTAAAGCAGCATAATCCACGCCAAAGAGCCATTTTTTTAAGCCTATATTATGATCTAGAATCCAAAATGCACTCGCCTTTTATACTCTGTGGCAACAGAGATCTGTTAAAAATATTACTTAAAAATTCCAAGAAGCCCAAACAAAATTGTGTGTGCTTCAATTGGAATAGGATTCCCGGAAGTGTACACGAACTCTATTTGAACTAATTCCCGGAAGGAGAAATCATGAAATGCATTTAGTATTACGCATTTCATAATTTCAAATTATAGGGAATTGAATCAATGCACGACAAATGGACTTTCGTTTAATTTTGTCGCGCATATGATTCAATTGGATTGGGATGTAAGGTACTTGGAAATTGAATCAATGCGCAACAAATTAACTTGTGGTTTAAATCTATCGCGCATATGATTCAATTGGAATTATGAGTAAGGGTAAGGTATTCGGGAATTGAATCAATGTGCGGCAAACTAACTTTTGGTTTAACCTGTCGCTCATATGATTCACGTGGATTGGGATTATAGGTACGTGGGAGAGAGTAGTGATTTAGGATCACTACACCTTTTAGGAAAGCACCCTGTCTTGCCATCGTCCTGATTGATGTAGGTAAGTCATTGACCAATCGGACCAAGGGTAATACTGTAAAAAAAAGCACGATAGACTGTAAAACGGAAATTAGGGACATATACCATATGTAAATAATTTCTCCTAAGACTACGAGGGTTGCCTCTTATGTTTCGGGATTTGGCAACCCTAGCGTTGTTACAGCTCTGTCGTAAAGTTGGACATTTTTGAGGTTATACGCACTCAGAACGTTTTGACATACGAGCGCTATTTGTGTTGTTTACAGTAACTTAAAAGATTCATCTCGGCCCAAAAATGGAATTAAATCGTCAACATTTTCGTGCGATTTTTTTTACAACTTTCGGCGTAGATTAACTCAGCAACAGTGCATGGATGAACTTAATTCAATTTTTGGCGATGAAGCTCCATCAAGGACCAGTGTTTATCGATGGTATGGTGAATTCAATCGTGGTCGTAGTTCACTCCAAGATGAATTTCGTGAAGGTCGCCCAAAATCAGTTGTTGTTCCGAAAACCATTGATGGTGTGCGCGAACTGATATTGGAAGATCGTCATGTGACCTATCGTGAGATTGAGACAACCTTAGGCGTTAGTGGGACCAGCATACATTCAATATTGCATAAACATTTGACTGTCAAAAAAATTTGTTCCCGTTGGATCCCACACAATTTGTCAATCGCCCAAAAAAAGGCTCGTGTCAATTGGTCGAAAGAAATGCTCAAAAAATACGGTCGCGGTGCTTCGAAACACGTCTATGACATTGTGACAGGTGATGAATCGTGGATTTACGCGTATGAGCCCGAAAGTAAACAGCAGTCAACTGTCTGGGTGTTTCAAGATGAGCCAAATCCAACAAAAGTTGTTCGCGCACGAAGCACTTCCAAGCAAATGGTCGCCTGTTTTTTTCGGAAAAACTGGACATGTCGCAACCATACCACTAGAACAACCCAGAACAGTCAATTCTGAGTGGTACACAACCGTTTGTTTGCCAGTTGTCTTCCAAGAAATCAGGAAAACCAACCGCCGAAGACGGATCACTCTTCACCACGACAATGCGAGTTCTCACACATCGGCTGCGACAACTGCATTTTTGAGCACCCAAAACATCGATTTGATGAGTCATCCGCCGTATAGTCCTGACTTGGCACCGAATGACTTCTTTTTATTCCCGTACGTAAAAAACAAACTGAGAGGTCAACGTTTTTCGACACCTGAAGAAGCGGTTGCTGCATTCAGAATGCATGTGTTGGAGATACCTCAATCAGAGTGGCAAAGGTGCTTCGACAATTGGTTCAAACGCATGTAAAAGTGTATAGATCTTCATGGGGAATATTTTGAAAAACAATAAAGTGATTTTCGATGATCAATATTTGTTTTTGTTCTCTAATCCCGAAATATAAAAGGCAATCCTCGTATAACAGTAGATTAAACGAACATTAAGATTAGCAGATCTTAAGAAGCATATTTTTAAGACTTTAAAACAGTACAAATGTCATATACGAAGAATCTTCAGGGTGGTGAATAAAAAAAAAAAGCTGAGGTCCATCTGCTCTCGCCGTAATCATACATTTTGTTTTGTCTTTATTTATTTCTAGGCCCACTTGTTCTGCCGTTTACATGAAGATTTCACTGTTTTTATTTACAGTTTCTAGGTTAGCGCTCAAAATAACGATCTCATTCGCATATGCGATCAGTTGTGTGACCTTGTTTAGGATTGATCCCGCCATGTTGTCGTCTTGTCCCTTTTTGATGCCATACTCGAGCACAAAGTTAAAAGGACATGGTGAGAGGCCATTCCTCTGTTTTACCCCGTCGCGATTTCAAATGGTTCTGAGGAGTGGTTTTTTATTCTAAGTCGCCCTTTATTTTCGTTCACGCATATTTGAATGAGGGCGGCATACTCTTTCAGGATTCCCAGCTCAACTACGATATGATAGAGTCTTTACCTTGCGACTGAGTCGTAGGCTTTTTTGAAGTCAACGAACAGTTGGTGAACCGTCTCCCCGTATTCCCAATTCTTTTCCAGCAGTTGCCTTATTGTGAACATTTGGTCGCTTGTTGACCGGTGCCTACGGAATCTGCATTGGTAGTCTCCCAGTATTTCTTCTGGGTACGGTGTGATTCTCGCCAGTATGACGTTTGTTAGTATTTTGTATGTAGTTGTGAGCAATGATATTCCTCTGTAGTTTTCGCAGTCAAATCTGTCGCATTTTTTTTTCCATTCTTCCGGACTGACTTCCTTATCCCATAATGTTTTGATGAGTTGGTGGATATTTCGAACGGTTGCCTCTCGTCTATGCTTCATAACCTCTGCCGGTATGCAGTCAACTCCGGGAGCTTTGTAGTTTTTCAATCGATTTATTGCGTCTACAACTTCATTGAAAGAGGTCTCTGGGATCTGAGACTCGGCTGTATGTACGTCTGGTGCATTTATTTGTGGTCGATGGGTGCGCACATTAAGCAAATTTTCAAAGTACTGCTTCCATCTTGTCACGATATTGTTTGTTTCTCTGATCAGACAGCCGGTTGCGTCTCGAATTATTTTGTTTTGTCTCTCTCGCGGCAGCCATTTCTGATTGAATTTATGTTCTTTGCTCTGGCATTTTCCAAGAATTTTTCGATCCGGCTCTTCTCCCATTCGCGTTTCTTGCGTTTGAAAAGTCTAGTTTCCTCTTTCCGAATCGTGGCGTATCTTTCTGCGTTCACTTCATCACATCTTTATAAGTGGATCATTTTGAGGCGTTTACGTTCTTCAATCTTCCCCCTGCACTCATCGTCGAACCAAGGTTTGGACTTAATTGTTTTTTTAAAATCCTAATACCTTTTGGGCTGTTTGCTTGTTTGTGTCTCTGATTGATGCCCATTTAGTGTCCACACAATTGGTTTTTTCTTCCCCACTACTCCCATTCTCTAGGATGCTAAATCTTAGTTAGTTCCTCTTGATATTCAGCCCTATTCCGCAGGCCTTTTAGTTTATCAGTGTCGAACTTTTTGCTCGTCTTCCATGACTGCCAATGTGGGTTTACTGCGAGCCGACTCCTAATTTTGCCCATCACTAGAAGATGATCGGAGTCCCAATCTGCTCCTCTATATAATCTTATGTCAAGAATGTTCGAGTGGTGTCTTTTCTCTACGAGGAAGTGGTCTATTTGGTTACGCCCTACGCCGTCGGGTGATATCCATGTGGCTTTATGAATTTATGCTTCCGAGATATTGATGAAAATACCTCAATGAATATTAAGTCCTTCTAACGACATCTGTTGGCGTATTACAGAAGTTCTGTTGGTGTATTAGAGAAGTTCATTTTTTTATTTATTGATTACCCAGCCATTGGGCTTCCGAGTTTAATAGGCAGCGTGGTGGCAGATTTATGTGTAATTTAAAGACTTTGTGTATTGTAAAGTTAAAATCGTCTGTTATATATATAATGTGAGAAAATTAAACAAAAATAAAAACAAAATTAGTCTGTATTGGCGACTCTAACTTCCTCCGTTTAAAATTTAAAGACTTTGTCTCGTTTATAATTAAAGATAATTATGTTCAATTTTATAAAATTTGATCGTTGATGATAGGGTTTTTCTTTACTATTTATTAATATATATATATATATATATATATATATATATATATATAAATATATATATATATACATATATATATATATATATGTATATATATATATATGTATATGTATCAGGTGTACCGGTGTGAAGTGAGCGTCAAGATACAAATGTATCGATAG
Organism: Microdon myrmicae; assembly: GCA_963931805.1. Taxonomy (NCBI): domain Eukaryota; kingdom Metazoa; phylum Arthropoda; class Insecta; order Diptera; family Syrphidae; genus Microdon; species Microdon myrmicae. The sequence goes on along the minus strand of OZ007498.1, from coordinate 38,294,657 downwards.
GAAACGTTTGTTGTGAGCGAGCCCATATTTTTTTTTATTTGGTTGCTATGACATCTGTCAAACATATTTAGTATGCATCAAGTCATTGTACAAACATCTTTTTTTTTAATCCTGTTAAAAATTTCGAATTTTGTACCAAAAAATTTTTCGTTTTCATTTGAAGAAAAGTGCTGCAGAGTCGCATCGTATACTTGTCGAGGCTTATGGTGATCATGCTCTATAGGAAGCAACATGCAAAAGATGGCTTAAGCGGTTCAGAGATAATGACTTTGATGTGCGAAATGAAGAACGTGGAAGACCACCAAAAAAGTTTGAAGACGCCAAATTGCAAGCAATATTGGATCAAGATGACACTTTACGTTAAAAGCAAATGGCACAAATGTTAAATGTTTCACAACAAACAATTTCTGACCGTTTAAAAGCTATGGGAAACATCCAAAAGTGTGGAAGCTGGGTGCCACATGAATTGAATGACAGGCAGATGGAAAAGCGAAACACCGCATGTGAAACGTTGCTTCTACGACACGAAAGGAAGTCAGTATTGCATCGAATTGTGACTAGTGATGAAAAATGGATTTATTTTAAAAATCCTAAACGCAAAAAATTATGGGTACATCGACTGCAAAGCCTGATCGATTCGGAAAAAAGACAATGCTCTGTGTTTGGTGAGACCAGAAGGGGGGTGGTGTATCATGAACTTCTAGAACCTGGCGAAACTGTTGACACACAACGCCACCGACAACAAATCATCAATTTGAACCATGCATTGGTCGAAAAACGACCAGAATGGGCCACAAGACACGGAAAGGTAATTTTGTTGCATGATAATGCTCCGAGTCATACAGCAAAACCCGTCAAAGAAACAATAAGAGCTCTCGGTTGGGAAGTGTATCCCCGCCCATCGTATTCACCAGACTTGGCTCCTTCCGACTACCATTTGTTTTCATCGATGGGACACGCATTGGCTGAGCAGCATTTCAATTCCTACTAAGAAGTCGAAAATTGGGTCTCCGAATAGTTTGCCTCAAAAGACGACCAGTTTTATTTGCGTGGTATCCACAAATTGCCAGAAAGGTGGTCGAAATGTGTAGAAAGCAATGGCCAATACTTCGAATAAAATGTTTTTTACTTTTTAAAAAAAATGGTTTTTACTTTAAAAAAAACGCTCACTTCATACCGGTAGACCTGGTATATATGTATATATATATTTATATGTATATGTATATTTGTATATATATATATGTGTGGGGGTAAAAGTTTTGATGTCGACGTACGACACTTGGTTCACTTAATCCCCAACGATGTTCCAACGAAAATTGTTCACAGAAGGAGAGAAACTCGGCAACAAACCGTCCACAAGAAGGACTGGTTTACGTTCTATTGTTTTTATTTGTTATATGTATCCTTAAAACTTAGTACATGTAAGCAATGTTCACAATCTTGAAGCACTTAAATCCAAGTGTTGTGGTTATTTTCTATAGGTTCTATTTTGTCTAAAAACATATATGTTTACTCTAAAACACGGTACAACATTCACAGACTAAATAATTGTGCACAATACTGTTTCTTAATATTTCACTCACAATTCCAGGTGTTGTGGTTATTGTCTATAGGTTTTATTTTGTGAAAAAATATTTATGTTTACTCTAAAAAACAGTACAACATTCACTGATTAAATAGCTGTGCACACCTCCGTGGTTAATGTTCGACTTTGTGGTGCGACCGAACTCCGTGTTGGTTAAATCTCGACTTATTAAGTGGCGTAACCTACTGTTGTGATGGTTGGGTAATTACTGATCCCAATTAGGGATGAAATTTGGATTTTTGATTTGCACAACGATCAGCCAATGGTTATCGCGCTTTCCCGTGCATGCCTCAATCCTCTACGCTCATCGAGGTGGATAAAATACTTGTGTATTCGTTCGACGTCGATGGACATAGAAAAGATGAAGAAACCAAAAGGAAAGCACAATAACGCAGGGTTGACCTGGCATTGGTGTGCGCGTATCAATGCAGCCTCCGAGGATGATCCACTGACCTAGTGCGGTGACTGTGGTGATCTCGGAGTGCATTGAACTATGGAAAGACAGAATTGTGAAGAAGAGGAAAATGTATCTTGTGCTATTCACATGTAAGAAGAGATCATTGATCTCCAGCGAATGGAGTGTCTGGGGAAAATCGAAGTGACGCTACTTTGGCTAGTGTAATATTATCGTGCGAAACATGCTGAGGTATTCGATAATTACCCAAGTCGTTGGATGATAGTGCACCCGCGTCGTTTGATTCGACTTGTTGTTGCTAACCAACATGAATTCGAATTTCCGGTAGAAATCTCATGGGTTAGAGGACTGGAGTTGCCGTATGCCAAAAAGGTAGCTGAATGCAATTATGCAGTACCTGCATAGAATAATGAATTCGGCTATGCGCCCGTTTTTAAAACATGAATTATAGGTGAATAGGTTAGTAGGAGGAATTGGGGTTGATTTGACATATTGTTAGCGGTCGAAATAAGGCGGAAACAGTGGGACATTGTCGAACCCCAGCCCAGAGACTGACCATGAAACGCAAACTGCACCGCATTGCATCAAATCGTCGTTGATATTTGTCCAAATCAAATTCATCAAATTCTGAGAAATAAAACAGGGACCGACATTAAACGAATTTCTGGAAAGCATGATCAAGAAATTTGGGAAACGAATCTAATGAATAAATAAATATATTATTATGCTTATTTAATTCAGATTGAGGTACTCTGTATAGGTTATGGATTATAATAAGTTGACCTTATTGGATGGCCAATGGTAAGGTTTTGCAAAACACTACGCATCTAAAGATTTACAGTGTGTAGTCGTGTCGGAGTAGTTCGTAGAACTTATTCGAATAAATTTCAGCCTATTTAAAGATTTTATCTGTCCAGTTTCTGCAACACAAATGGCTCAACACTCATCAGGTAGAACGCGGTAAGAAGTCTACCGATAATTATGGAAATCATGATGCAGGTATTACATCACCAAACGCTGAATACATTCAAAGGGTTTGGAACTCTGGCAGATGTGATTCTGAAAACGAAGATACCGTGGTCATGTGAAGTATGCTATGTTGAGTTTCAATCGGACTGGACATCTACGAGCCCGTACTGGTTGGATAGTTCATACCTTTGTGAACTACCTGAAAACTAACCTCTGCTTTTATTTGAATAATCGTTTTGTTTGTAATCAGCGGAAAATAAAATAAAATAATAAATATTTCCTGTTTTTTCGAGTGAGACGCATATGGATTTACGATCCAACATAGGATTACGTCCTATAGATTATTTTACATACAAAAGCAACATTTTTGGCGTTTCTATCGAGTGGGACGCATATGGATTCACGATCCAAAGGAGGACTACGTCCAAGGGTCATCGATGACATAGAGGGATTCACGATCCAAAGGACGACTACGTCCAAGAAGTCATCGATGATACAGATGGATTTACGATCCAACTTACATTTCAACTTTAATACAAGTCAAACAACAAATTAATTAGTAATCACCTTTAGCAATCTAAATTACAGTCCACTTTTAATATCCGAGGTTGTTCATTTATTTAATTCTTCAGAATTCACCGCAGGTAAATAGAGAAGTTGAATAAATCCAAGGACCCCGGGAATTGCGATTTTCACCGCTTCATCTGCAGCCGTTCCTGGGACACCGCTTCCCTCCACCTGGACGCATCGCTGTCACGCGTCCAGGATTTGCCGCGTCTCGCCACCTGGGCACATCGCTGTCACGTGTCTGTGGTTCATCACTTCTAGCCACCTGGACGCAACGCTCTGGGGGCACCACTCTGACGGAGTCGGTGTCTAAGTTGGACTTTCGGTATCAAGAGTAGAGGATATAGAAGATGATGAACAGGAAAGATGGCGGCACCAATAAAAATCATGTCATCGGAAGGATGTCACAGTTTGGATTACACCGCTTCTCGTCATCAGGACTCATCGTTCACCCTTCAGGATTCGTCGCTTCTCGCCACCTTGGCACATCGCTGTCACGTGTCTGGGGTTCTTCCCTTCTCGCCGCCTGGACACAAAGCTCGGGTGGCACCCTCTTATCACCGACCAGGCACCACGAATCACGTGTCTGAGGGCACCACTTCAACAAAGTCGGTGTCTAAGCTGGGCTTTCGGTAACAGGATCAGGGGATATAGAAGATGAGGAACAAGGAAAGATGCCGGCACCCTTCGAAAAATCATATCAACAGAGAGCGAACAGTGAACACATGGTTCAGCCATCAGACAAAGAAGAAAGATACCTTGGGGACTATTTCATCCTGCGGCACAATGGGACGAAGGCCGCTATTGATCAGCAGATTATTCTTCCTGATAACAACCTGGATGCGGAACCTCTCTGGCTTAATCAAGTGCCAGTTTGTAATTCAACAACATATTTATATTCTACGTACGGATTTACGATCCGACATGGGACTACGTCCAACCTATTTTTACGCTACGTACGGAGTTACTTACAACCCACCCAGACACACCGCTGTCACGTGTCTGGGTTTCATCACCTGCTCTGGGGGCACCCTCTTAACACCACCCAGGCACCGCGAACCACGTGTCTGGGGGCACCACTTCAACAAAGTCGGTGTCTAAGTTGGACTTTCGGTAACAAGAGTAGAGGATATAGAAGATGATGAACAGGATAGATGCTGACACCCTTCGGGAAATCAGACCAACAGAAAGCGAATTATGAACACACGATCGAACCAATAGTTCAACATATTGACGACCACATCGCTCAATTACCATTGATGGATCCACGATCCAACATGGGCCTACGTAAATATACTTATGCTCTACGTACGGATTTACAATCCAACCAACATTTCAATTATCAACAAATATCAACAACAAACAACGATGGCATACCTCGAACTACAGAGTATGCCAATTTTGTCAATGATAGCTACAACGCTAATACTCAAAGGCCAATGGGGCCTTCTGTCACACACACACACACACACGCACACACACTAACCCTGATAATTGACTACGAATTGAAACAATAACTAACAATATTTGATAACAAATTAATCCAATTAATAGTTAGATCTGGTCAATATAATTAATTATTGCCACCCTACCTCTGCACTGTTCCGGTACATGAGCAACACGAGCACCAAAGCTTCTGTTCTCAACCACAACTATCAACCGCGACTTCCCACGTCGCGGACATGTCTCAACGAGTACCAACTAGTGGAGTTGGTCTTGCTGTTGGCTGTCTTATCAAACCAACTAGTGGAGTTGGTCTTTCTCTTGGCTGTCTTATCAAACCAACTAGTGGAGTTGGTCTTGCTGTTGGCTGTCTCATCAAACCAACTGGTGGAGTTGGTCTTGCTGTTCCCAGTGGGTGCTGACATGCCTCTTCATTGACAGCACCAAGGGGAAGGACAACTACCGGTGTATTGTCGTCGGCCCGGCAAGATGTTGCTGCACAAGCAACAAATATTGAAATCAAGGCAGCTTCAAGTGAATCGTAACTGTCATACACGTTCGTCACAGCATTAAGCCCCTGGATTTATGCTGCAGAAAATCCAACTTGCGGTTGAAGCAAACAATATTGGCATTGAACGCTGCCAACTGATTTAAACACCAAGATTCAGCGGACTGATAACGGGCCCCGCTGTTGAATGCTGAATGGAGAAAGTGAACGGGTGACAGTTCACGAACAGTTTTGGCTGTTTTTACTGTTTTTTGAAACAGTAGACCGCTTCTTAAAACTGGTTTCTTAGAGAGAAGACCTTAACTTAACTTTGATTGTTATATACAGTTTTTTACGTCTCTGTGTAACGTTCGAATGAAGTTGTTTTTTATACTGTGATTTGGAATTAGGCAATTAAAAAGTTAAATTTGTGTGTAAATTAATGAATTTCATTTCTGCCCAATGCGGCAATTTCTGTAATTGGTTATTCTGCTCGATGCAGAAGACTATGGATTGGCTTTTCCCAATTGGCGAACCATCCGCAACAATTGGAGTTGCGGTTTCCAACTAGCGAACACCCATATTTTGAGAGTAGGGGTGGTCCCACTTAAGTATTTTACATCTTTCAAAAACTCCAAACATAGAAGAGATATACAAATTATAACTACCTGCAAATTTAAAACATCAAATTTATTTTGTATAAGAAACTACTTTAGGTAAATCGTTAGCACTATGTACTCATAATTGTAAGTTAAACTTATATCAAGACCAATTCCCAGTGTGATCCAGTAGGCGATGTGCAATAGAATAAATGTTATGATAGATTGAAGCTCCAATAAAGATGCGAGATAATTGGGGGAGATAAGAATCTGCTCAGGTTGTATTTGTATACCTTGATGTATACAAGTGCTCTACATCAGGCACAAAGTAAAAGGAGCGGAGTTTTATCTGAAATGTCAAAAAATATAATCTGTTTTTAGGTTTTTTTTTCTTAGATGAAGTTTGTTGTCAGGTTCAAAAATTATTTGTAGTCGGCATATATTAAAAATTTTACAACTCAGGTTCCAGTAAATCTTAGCGCTGACATGAGATAAGTTATGTGGCAGCATCTAATCTGCAAACTTATTTCACATCAAATATTTCAGTGAGATCACAGCTATTTTGAAAGCAATGCTAACCCAGTGTTGTTAAACGCCCGTTCGCCTTATCTTTTGGTTTGCCATTAAAAAAATTAGATATGTAAAAAAGAGTGAATAAAACTTTTATCAGGACACAATTTGCAGACGCCTACAAATATTTGATACAATTCACTTGACAAGGGTTCTGTTCGGTCTTGTTAATTATTGTATTATGATAGTGGCATTAATATGCACTTAGGGACTTGCTTATTGGAAAAATGAAGTACAAAAACGGCAAATGATAATTTTCTGATTTTCCGTGTCGATGTTGCCAGTCTAGTAAAGAAAGATTTGTTTTTAAACACCAAATCAGTTGATTCTTGTTGCTGCTTGAAATTTTTAACTTAAATGTTTTACCCCCGAGAACGGTAATTAATAAGAGTTCTTGGTTGCCAATGTGAAACTTAGAGTGCAACATTCGTCCTTAAACCGCAAAGTGAATTGATTATTGTTATATCTGTTCATTCTGTCTGAAATTTCAAATTTAATGTTACAGCCTAGGTGATGGCAGCCAGCAACTGCTTCTGGTTGTCAGTATAAAACTTAGACTCCCCTACCTACTACTAAATACGAACATTTCATCCACAGTGAAACGGCGAATCTGTCAGTAAAAGTTTGGAAAACTGTTCACACTACCATTGTCTTTCTTTTGCACACATGTCATAAACAGATTCCAAAGGATTACATGTTTCTGCCATTCCTTATTTACCGCTGCAGGCATCATCTGTTCAATGAAGTCCCAGTAGAATGTAGAAATAATAATATTCGAACAAGTCCTACTTATCGTGTTCTTCTCCCTAATTACGTCAGTTACAAAATAGTGCACAACTTGTAATATTAATACAGATAGAGTACACATATCCACTCTATTGCTTGTCCAATCTTGGCCCCCAGGAGAGCTAAATCCTCTTAGCATCTCAGTACAATATGACCCAGTTTGATTTCTATCTAAGCAACCCGGAAGATATCTGTATTTCTCCCGTCAGGCTTATCTAGTTTTATCACTTTGCTTTCCCATTTTGTCCAGTCGGTTTGGGTGCCTTTCTCGTAATAATTCTCTTTTAATCGCCAGAAAAAAAGGATCCAACGGTTTTTTCTGTCTCCCAGTAAGTGTGTAAATTTATTTTTAATTATAATGTGAGAAATTAAAAATCCCATTAAGTATGAAGCCAAGGAAATCGTGTACTTCCTCATGAAGTAGTAAAGTCGTACGTTAAAATTTGGATAGATACTTTGCTTTTACTCCTTTTCGCCGTACTACTGTTTATGGATAGCTTTGGGCTAGAAAAAAAGTAAGAAATTTAAATGATATCAAGATAAATCCGTTGCCCATAGGAAAAAGATTTTTTTCTTGAAAAGAATTTTAGGTCGAGATTTTAGACTTAATTTCGAGTCTTTAATGCTTGGCTGAAATTATTTATTAATTATTATTCCTCTGTCAAACAGAAAAGGAATCGGTCTGGTTTGATTTCCTTTTGCATCGAATTTTGTCTTGTTTTATACGTTATCCTTTGTCAACTCATTTATTGATTTACTGATTACTTGAAAAGGATCTAAGATGTACACATTCGTCCTTCGATTAAAGTTATTCAGCACTATAATTAGGTTTTACATTTATGGTATATTTTACAACTAGTACTTAAGAGATTTAGGATAGCAATTCCTTTACAACTATAATCTTAAATCTATATAACGACAATAGCACAATTTTAATGAATAACAAATAATAAATTAAGGGAAAACTACAATAAAAAACCCTTATTTGAATCTTAAGACTAATATTGCACGAGCTTCCGGTTATTTTATGTAGTAATGACCTCGATATAATTTTCATAGACAGAGTACATATGTAGTGACTTAGGATAACGCAAGACGGGAAACGAGAACATTGTCAGAAAAAGAACAATTGACGAAGAAGTTTCGATTGATTTTGTCAATAAGGAACTCTACCGGTTTAACGTTGGCGTTTTCATGTAGTTCATGTGTCGAATAATGCCATGGCAAATTCAGCAACATTTTCAATATTTTATTTTGACACCTTTGCAATTTTATTTTGTGTGTGCGAGCACAATTACACCATACAGGCGCCCCGTACAGGAGTATAGCTTGAAAAATGGTTTTAAATATTATAATTTTATTTTCGATGCTAAGCTTTGATTTTCTACACACTAATGGATACATAACTCTTACGACTTTGTTTATTTTGTCAATTGTGGTAGTGATGTGTTTTTGAAAGATGAGTTTTTTATCTAGAATAATACCTAGATATCTACACTCTTCGGACCAATCAATATCAACTGCGCACATACTGAGTTTAGTGCCATTTGGTAGGTAACAGTGTTTCCTACATCTCGAAAACCAGACAGCTTGTGTTTTATTACCATTTATTTTTATTTTCCATTTCCTGTAATATACTGCTAGCTTGTCAAGAGCTGCTTGCAAAGAGTTGTAGACATTAGTGAATAAGGCACCCGAAGAGAAAATGGCCGTATCATCGGCAAACATAGCTACCTGAATGTTTTCACCTAGACATGGTAAATCTGCGACAAACAATGTAAATAATATGGGACCAAGGACCGAGCCCTGGGGTACACCATGGTGGATTTGGTGAGTAGAGGATATGTCGGTTCCTAAACTCACAACATATTTTCTCGAACGAAGAAAGCTCTGGATAATTTTGATAAGCGGTATTGGCAGCTTAAGTTTTAGTAGCTTATAAATCAAGGCATCGTGCCATACCGTATCAAAAGCTTTTTCGATGTCTAGAAGAACTAGTCCCGTTGACTCCTTGTCGATGAATTTACCAGCTATGTGGTTTTTAATGCGCAAGACTTGGTGGATTGTGCTGTGACCACTACGGAAACCGAACTGAAAGTTTGGTAAGATGTTATTGTCTTCCACAAAACGATCAATCCTTTCCTTAATGATTTTTTCTAAGAGCTTACTTAGACAGCTAAGTAGACTAATAGGTCTGTAGCTTTCGGGGCTGTTCTTCGGTTTGCCGGGTTTCGGGATAGGTATTACTTTTGCTGTTTTCCAACAGTCCGGAAAATAACAATTCTTAAGACAAGCGTTGAAAATGAATGTTAAATAGTTACTTGCAGCAGGTGGAAGTGCTTTGATTAATTTGTTGTTAATATTATCGAGACCCGCGGCCTTTTTTGATTTCGATTTTTTTATCAATTCTTTAACTTTGCTGATATTAGTTGCGTAAGTACTTTCAGCTGGTGTTTGAGAAAGTACATGGATAGTGTTAGCAACTTCAGCTTCAGTATACGCGTCGCTTAGATGCATAGATATGGAGTGGTTCTTACTAAACGTGTTAGCAAGTAGGTTCGATTTCTCCACTGAAGAAATAAACAACTTGTCGTGAACTTTAAACGGAGGAATACTGCACCCTCTCTTTTTCATAATTTTTGATATTTTCCAGAACGGTTTGCTTGCTTTGTCAAGAGAGGAAAGGTGTTTATTCCAACACTTGTTCCTATATGTTGAGATTTCGTTTTTAATGATATTATTTAAGACTTTAACATTAACTAGAAAACAATCGATTCTATAACGCAGCCATTTTCTTCTTTCAGAGTTTCGTAGCCTAATCAGATGTAAGATATTTTCAGGAAGCGGTGCCTTATCAACTGGAGCAGTGGAACATTTAGGTATCGCAAGATCGGCCGCTCTATTGATAATAGAAACAAAATTGTTGCATAGGATATCAATGTGCTCGCTGCAGGTTATAGAATTTAGGCTGGTATCACCTAGAACCAAGTTCGTGTTTATATATGATTTATAACAATTCCAGTTGGCGGCGGAATAGTTGTGGTATAAACTGGTACGATTTACAACTACTGTATGATTCACTGTGAGGCTGATCGGAAGGTGGTCTGAACTTAACGCATTTAGAGTTAATGGTACTGTGCAGTAATTTGGAATATTAGTGATATATAGATCAAGAGTTGAGGGGTTCTTGTTAGCACTCGCTGGGATATAGGTGGGAAGAAGTGGATAAAGTATGGAAAAACTTGGGCTGGATTCAGCAACATCTAGTAAAATGTTACCCCAGCTGTTTGCCCTAAGACAATTCCACGACTGATGTCTGCAGTTTAGATCACCACCAATAATTACCTTGTTTCGAGTGTTGACTCTATGCAATTTTTGCAGATCCCGCTTAAAGTAAGTAGATTTCTCTAGGTTTCTATTTCCTCCAGGGAAATAGACCGAAAAAAGACTCACCTTGGAATTGTCACTTAATGTTACCTCTATACTAATTTCCTCAATTAACTTAAGGCGCAATGAAGGACGCAAGGAATGTTCTATACATTTTTTCACAACAATGGCGACACCTCCACCACTAGCATGTACCCTGTCTAGGCGATAACATATGTAATTTTGATGTGAGAAAGAAATGTCTTGTTTGAGCCAGGTTTCTGAAACAAGTGCAATGTCAATATTAAAATTTATCAAGAAACTAAAAAATTCATGCTTTTTGTTTTTGATGCTTCTCGCATTCCAAGTTATGATGTTAAGAGAATTTCTTAACATGTTTTTTCCGAGTATATGTACTTAATAGCTAATGAAGTAATGACGTTAAATTGGTCAGCTTTGGTTTGACAAGCACTAAGCTTGGTTACAACTTCATTAAGAAGAGTGTTTATCTCGCTAAATGAGAACAGGTTATCATTAGTTAATGTTTCTGACGGATTTTTCTTCGTGTGTGTCGTATCACTATTGGAAGGTTGCTGGGTTTGATGGAGGCCAGAAGCCCAGGTGGATGAAGGAAGTGAAGGTTGACGCACAGATCGGGGTAGTGGAGGAAAATTATCAATGGATAATCGGTCGGGCACTGTCTGCTGTTTGTCACTCGGAGGCTGTAGGAAGGTTGTATTTCCTGTACCACGTCCGCGTGGGGATAATTTGCGGCGAATGTCTATGTACTGCTTTCGGCTTATGCATTCTGGATCAGTGGATTTATGTGGCCCACTACAATTTGCACACTTGATGACCTCATTTGTTTTGCAGTCGGATGTTTTATGGTTTCCCGAACATATTGCACAGAAGCTATTTATATGACAATGCATCGAGCCGTGACCATAAAGCTGGCAATTGTGACATTGTGTGACCTTACCTGGATTATGTTTTTTAAAGTCCCAGCGAACGATGGTTTTGAACAAGGTGGAGTAGTTCCGTTTTAGTTCGTTTAATTTAACTGTACCGCGTTGAATGTAGACGATGTACAAGTAGTGTTTGTACAGGGCTTTTGTTGACGGATTTAATGTGATGGTTTTAACATCTAGGCACTTAATCCCGAGTGCAATTAACTCATTTTTCACTATATCGTTGCTTATTAAGTCTAGCCCGGATAACACTACCTTTAATGGACGATTTTCCTTACGTGAGTGGGTGAAAAACTCACATTTTAACCGTAAGAGTTCGGTTCTGATTTTATTATAAATGATCATTGTTGGGGCACATATTTTTTGCCCAAGCGAAATGTTTTTGATTAAGTATTTGTCTATCTTAATGTTGCTCAAAATATCACGCACTTGAGCACTAGTTGTTTTTAATACCACAATTGGCGGAACGGTTTCTTTAGGAAGTTCTGCGCACTGTTCGTCATTGGTCGGATCCATTTCAGGAGAGTCTTCCATCAGACTTTGAAGTGGTTGAAAAAAGTTAGTGTTTGAACACATTTTAGATTTTTCTAGAACTTTATTGTTCACTTTTGAAAGTTTATCGGGAGGTGTTTGGCCTCCAATAACAGGGTCGTAACGCAACCGTTTGCGCTTGATTTTATTTAATACACGTGGCCCAGGGGCCATAACTTAACGGTTATAACACTTGTTCAAATTTTTGTATGCGGAAAAACGAGGCAAAGAAAACAAGATAATGATAATTAAATTGTGAAAATTATTGTGAAAATAACGGTTGATTAAGATAACTAGCACGAGCAAAACTGTGAGACAAGTTGTCTGTTTGAAAGTCAGCCAGGTACTCTAATTAGGTTTTATATTTTTGTAACACGAAAACCTTGCTTAGAACATTTTTGAGTTTTTGCCTTTGCTCGAGTACTGAGATTGTGTTTTGCATTATTTTACACCCAACTGATTTTGGTTTATATCGTTTTCCGAATTCGTTTTTTCGCAGCATTTGTGACGGCGACACACGCTAATATACCTTGACATGTTTTACACACGAATACGTATTTACAGGGTGCGGCACCAACATCTGGTCCTATACTTCTGGTAAATGTCACCTTTAGCGTTCAAAAGCTGGACGCATGTACTAAACCATCACAACTTCGAAACAGCCGAGATGTTTGTGGGGTAGGAAGTGGAGTGTGCAGGCGTACGGCACGGGGTTCACTCCCATCCCCATCATCTGTCAACTGTCTGTTCCGCCGAATACAACAGAACGGTTTTCAAGGAAAGACACAACGCACCGTGGTTGATGGTTAGTAACTGGTTCTTACCTTATTGTTCAACACTCAACGATCTTATTGATCAACAAAAATAAAACACTAATTTTGACTGTTAGTAACAACGTTTTATTTGGGAAAAGTTCGGAAAATTGTACGACACGGACATTCAGCGTAACAATCACACTGGTAGAGATTTGGTTCGTATCTTAATCACACCTGTGTAATTAACACCGATTTACATCAATTCACTGGCAAAAAGAGTTCATTAGGTTTATTGGTGTATGGCGACACTAGTGTTATCATTCATTAATAGTTCTATGTTATACACATTTCACAAGTAAAGGAGAAATTAGCGCCCTCCACTCCCCGAAGGGACACACAGGGATGTACACTTTCGTGCACACCCTACATGGGGATGATAAACGACTTGACCGTTCAGAGGTTTAATTACGACTCAGCGATGTGCATTCGCTGGTAGTAGAAAATCGGCGCGATGGTGAACACACTCGCGGCTAAGGGTGCGTTATACTTATCACAAGAGAAACGTGAAGTCTCTCTTTGTGGAATAGGGAACCGGCTCTCGGTGTGTAGATCTTTGTGGTGTGCGTGTGTTGATCGTATAGATCACATTGTTTACCGATGCATTTCAGCAAAGGATAAACGAAACCTAAACAAGGGAGAATCGACCTAGGGGATCGTTCCGTAATGAGGGTTCAGCTAAGTAAATACGCTGCAACTCATTAGGTGCTAATGCATTTGGGATACCTCATACAAGTTGGATTGTATATTGTATCGCTAGAATGCCAGCGGAAGAATCGAATTCTTTTGTTTGCGCACGTGATGCATGCTGGAGAATTCGGTTTCGGCGATAATGCGCAAGATACGGTAATTGTTTGTCGATTGACAAAAGATCGCGGGTCAGTATATTGCACCTGAATCAATAGTTGCAAGTCATTAGAAGCAATTTAGATGATTACACAATGACGGTTGTGTATAATATCTATGCCGATTGTATATGGCATCTATGGCGACTCAAGGGTCGAATTCCAGTGTGAATATTTACACCAATATAGAATTCGGTTATATAAACCAGGCGCGATACAGACGGTCATAGAAAACACGAAACAATATAAAATGGACATCGTCGCGCTTCAGGAAGTCCGACTCCCACATCAAGTAATCGAAACCAACGGATTACACTGGTGTGTGGAGGTACTGATACACATAACCTCGGAACCGGCTTCATCATAAGCAAGAAGATTACGCCCCATGTAAAAGATGTGAAATTTATTAATGACCAAATGTCTGTGCTAAAAATACAGGGCCGATGGTACACTTATGTATTTATAAACGTACACGCCCCAACAGAATCTGCGGACGAAGAAACGAAGGACACGTTCTACGAGACCCTAGAGGATGTATTTCATGGGATCTCATCATTCGATGTTAAAATCCTCCTCGGGGACCTCAATGCGAAAATTGGAAAGGAAGATATTTTCCAACCAACTATAGGTAAAGAAAGTCTACACGACGTTTCAAATGATAATGGAATTCGAATTATCATGTTCGCAGCGTCAAAAGATCTGTTAGTAAAAAGCACGATATTCAAGCACAAGGAAATTCATAAAGCCGCATGGATATCACCCGACGGCGTACCGCGTAACCAAATAGACCACTTCATCATAGACAAAAGACACCACTCGAATATCCTTGCCGTAAGCTCATATAGAAGAGCAGATTGCGACTCCTATCATCTTCTAGTGATGGGCAAAATCAGGAGTCGCCTCGCAGCAATCCCACATGAGCAGTCACGGGAGACAAGCAAAAAGTTCGACACTGATAAACTGAAAGACCTACGCAAAAGGGCTGAATATCAAGACATGCATGCTAGAGAATGTGAGCAGTGAGGAAGAGGAAGCTAATAGTGTGGGCACTAAATGGACATCGACACAATCAAACTAACAGCCCAAAGGGTATTAGGATTTAAGAAAACAATTAAGTCCAAACCTTGGTTTGACGATGAGTGCAGGGCGAAGATCGTACAACGTAAACGCCTCAAAGTGATCCACTTAGAAAGATATGATGAAGTCAACGCAGAAAGATACGCGACAATTCGGAGAGAGACAATGAGGCTCTTCAAACGCAAAACACGCGAATGGGAGAAGACTGGGATCGAAAAATTCCCAGAAAATTCTAGGGCAAAGAACATCAGAGGTATGTATGTCGGCATAAATTCAATTAGAAATGGCTTCCGAGGGAGAGTCAAAATAATACGAGACGCAAACGGCTGTCTGGTCACAGAAACAAACAATATCGTGACAAGATGGTGGCAGTACTTTGAAAACCTGCTCAATGTACGCACCCATCAACCACAGATAAATGCACCAAGCGTACATACAGCCGAGCCTCAGATCTCAGAGCCGTCTCTCAACGAAGTTGTAGACGCAATAAAGCGATTGAAAAACAACAAGGCTCCCGGAGTCGACTGCATACCGGCAGAGCTTGTGAAGCATAGAGGAGAGGCAACCGCTCGAAAGATCCACCAGCTCATCCGAACAATATGGGATAAGGAAGCCAATCCGGAAGAATGGAAAACCTCAATAGTCATCCCCATTTTCAAAAAAGGCGACAGATCTGACTGCGAAAACTACAGAGGAATATCATTGCTCCCAACCGCATACAAAATATTAACAAATGTCATTCTGGCGAGAATCACACCGTACGCAGAAGAGATACTGGGAGGCTACGAATGTGGATTTCGTAGGAACCGGTCAACAAGCCACCAAATGTTCACAATAAGGCAACTGCTGGAAAAGAATTGGGAATACGAAGAGACGGTTCATCAACTATTCGTTGACTTGAAAAAAGCCTACGACTCAGTCGCAAGGCTGGGACTCTACCATATTCTAGTTGAGCTGGGAGTCCCAAAAAAATATGCCGTCCTCATTCAAATTTGCATGAACAAAAACAATGGGCGAGTCAGAATAGAAAACCACCTCTCAGAACCATTTGAAATCCCGGACGAACTAAAGCAGGGAGATGGTCTCTCACCGTGTCTTTTTAACCTTGTGCTCGAGTATGTCATCAGAAAGGCACAAGACGACAACATGGATGGATCATCCCTGAACGGGATCACACAAGTGCTCGCATATGCGGATGACATCGCCGTTCTGGGCGATAATTAAGAAACTGTTAGTAAAAACTGTGAAATCATCATGCAAGCGGCAGAAGAGGTGGGCCTAGAAATAAATAAAGACAAAAGAAAATGCATGATTACGGTCAGAGCAGGTGGACCTCAGAGAACACATATAAACGTCAGAGGTAAGATATTTGAAAAAGTTAAAGAATTTAAATATCTGAGGACGATACTGATGGCCAGTAACGAAATGTCGAAGGAAATTAACAAGAGAATGCATCCCGGCAACGCGAGTTGGCATGCAGTCAGTAAACTTCTGAAATCCAAACTGCTATCACGTAACATAAAGCTCCGTGTCTATAGAACCATAATCATGCCG
Source organism: Microdon myrmicae (assembly GCA_963931805.1). NCBI lineage: Eukaryota > Metazoa > Arthropoda > Insecta > Diptera > Syrphidae > Microdon > Microdon myrmicae. The sequence continues at coordinate 38,278,083 of OZ007498.1, read as the reverse complement.
ATTGTTCTATATGGATGCGAAACATGGGCTCTCACAAAACGGGAAGAAACCAAATTCCGCGTATTCGAGAATAAAGTTTTGAGGGGCATTTTTGGAGGTAAATATGACGAGGAGGCAGGACAATGAAGGAAACTCCATAACCACGAATTGGAAGAGCTATATCGCAAACCTACAATAGTGAGAGTAATCAAGTCGCGAAGATTAAGATGGGCCGGACACATGGCGCGAATGGTGAACGATAGGACCGTGCATAGAATTCTTGACCGATCGAATGGTCAAGCGTGGAAGGAGAGTGCCCAGGACAGGGAACGATGGCGAAGCTGAGTCGGTACGGTCATGAACTTCCGGGTTCCTACAGGCCAATAAATAATAATAATAATATAGAATTCGGTTCTTGGTTGCTAATGCTGAGATGCATTGATGCATGCGAGAATGCCCTTGTGGGAGAAATTCTTTTCAGGAATTTCTAGGTAATGCGTTGAAAGCATTAATTGTCCTTGAGAAAGGAAATGTTTGCAGGTGCTAATGCAGTTGCATGGAAGAGTGTTATGTGCTTGTATTTTTGGTGATACTGATTGTTGTTGGTTTTTGATTATTAGTTAGGATGATTTGAGTTGTACAGATTTGGGGTGTATCAAAGGTTAATCAGTGTTTGATATTTGAGATATATCAATGTACAGTATTTGAGATGATAGAGATTTATAATACAAATGTTATAGTACAACGGTTATTTTTTATATTTATAGTACAATGGGGATGATATAATGTTTGGGATTACAACGGTTAACGTATATAGAGATAATACAATATTTACGGACGATAACTGGGGGAACAATGCCACGAATCTCTGAAGACTGTAGTCCCGACGCCAGTGCCGTGTCCCCGATCAGGCGGATCGCTCGTCTCTCTATGCTCTTAAGTAGGTTCGGGGTATGCTTATGAGCAAAACTCCAAATATGAGAGCAATATCGAACCGGCTTTTGTCGATATGGACCGTAAAACATGAAAGTGCGAATTATATGTAGCCGCATATAGAGTGTCCCAAAACTTTTTTTTTTTCAAAACAAACATGCTGTGATAGAACAGTGGACCGTTTTAAAGAACCAACACTTAAACATTATTAAAGTGTGATCATGGGTATTTATTTCAGCAAAATTAGGTCTTTAAATCAGTCCCGTCATTTCACTAGTACTCTTCTAAACATCACACAAATTGCTTGTTTACATTATTTAGGTCAAATTCGCACATTGACTAGTTAGAATGACGTTGTTTTGTGGCACAAAGTTTTGTTGTATCTGATCTATACCTATCGAATTTCCTTCCCACAATTATATTAAATTAAGTTTAAGTATCTCCACAGAAAATAAACGCGTGGATCCGGGTTTCGCGTCAACCACTCAACGTCTCCTCTTCGTTATACAAGTTTCCCAGTGAATATCCCTTTACACAGGTCGTTCAATTTCAATACTTGCGTCAGTTGAATTTTATGTGCTTCGATATCCAAATCGCGATTTAGAATTCTTTGTAAAATGGTTCTCTTAATGGTTAAGGAACAACTGATCAAATCCAACAAAGCCGACTTTGGTCTATCAAGGCTCTTTAAATCCCGAAATTTATCCAGAACATCCAAACTACTACTGTACGAGACCATGGTGTTACCAGTACTTTTGCATGGATCCGAGACCTGGGTGCTCAATAAAAGGTACTTTGAAATTTTAGCCGCGTTCGAGAGGAAGGTCTTAAAGAGAATTGTTGGCCCCGTATGTGAGGGAGAACGATTCCGGAGACGCTACAACCATGAGTTGTACGCGATCTACCTTGAGGCTAATATGGTAAGAAAAATCCAGCTCGGTAATCTCCTGGGGGCGGGACACCTAGCTAAAATGAGCGAAGAGGAGCCTGCCCGGAAAGTCGTTTGTGGCAGGATGTATGATGGGCGGCCATCAATCGTTCTTACTGGTGACCTAGTTGTTTAAACTATTGTAACCCATTTGCGAATATACCTTGCGTTTGGCTAACATTTCGTAAACTGAACTGATCGTAGTATATTCGTTTCGAAGGCCTCACTGAATAATGGCTTAAGAAGTACTCGTCAGCACAAAACGCACGCTGTGTCATATGACGACTAAAAATTTCACGTGTCGGCGCATCTAACGACATCACTAACAGCCCTAAAACAGTCAAAGCACACCCTTTATATATATATATATATATATATATATATATATATATATATATATATATATATGTATATATATACATATATATATGTTATGGGGGAATGACTCAATATACAAAAAAAACTAAAAGGATGGGAGAAAGTCCAAGATAGGATATTCTCGATCGTTGCCTCTGCCTTCAACAATAGTTGTGTTGCGACCATCGGAATCACCCTCCAGAAGTATGCCATTCATGAGAATGTTAGACTTGGTGTCAGGATATGAGAAAAGTGAAAGGCTTATATAAATTAGAATCTTGTTTTGGGTTGGTACAGCTTAGGTATCTGACTAAAAAAATGGAGAGACAGTAAAAAGGAATTCGTACAAGTCCGGTAGGTCTTGGCTGCCTAACTCATCACGCAATTCTCACTAGTTATATAAGCCTGTGCAGCCGTCTTTGTCCTGTTGTTCATTAGATTTGTGTTAGTATTATATAAGCCGCGCATCCGAGGCTTCCGAGAAGAGTGGGCTACTGTTTTGTTTTAAAATTGAAAGGTCCTTTTCTCCGCTTGCGCAACGCCTCATTCCTTGTCCAGAGATGTTCTACTTGTTAGGAAATAATTGGAACACGCATTACGAAAAAATACCCAATCACGAGTAACGATGGGATTTAAGTTTGCTTTTTATTGTGAACTAAAATAAATCGTATGTACAATTGAACAATAAGCGTTTACATAGTTAGATTTTCAATAATATATCATCATCATCATCATCGGCACTACAACCGGGATCCGGGCTTGGCCTTATTTAGCAAGTCTCGAGGCTTGTTAAATTTTCCATAATAATTTATTTTTACGGGCAAGGTTATTAGCCTTAGAATAATTTATCACTTTGAGTAAATATGAATTTGGTGTTCTTTGTTTACACACTAACGAATATAAATTAATTAAGAGTGTTTTGCTATTTCTCACAAAACTGCCACAACGAACTTGTAGCGATTCTAACAGATACACACAATTCACAAGCAAAAATAGTGAAGAACACCGAACGAAAAAAAATCGAATAAGAAAAATACATCAGAACCGTATACCAAGCGATAAAATAAAAATAATTCATACCAGTGGAATATAGTCGAGTTTGGAAATAAAATTCTAAACACGGTTAGTAGCCTGGTGTGTAACGCTTAGGTAACATTTTTTTCGTGATTCGAGCTGTCATAGCGTCAGTTCGAATCACACGATCTTCTTCACTATTATTTCAAACGCTATAAACTAACTTATACTTTAACCGTTAGCAATAATCCATATCCGATGTCGGAACAGCACTGAAGCTCACGATTCGCTGCGTACGACACTCTGATAACTGCTTAAGAAACACTGATAACTGAACTGACTTCTAACCAACTGACTGCTATCTGTATATTTTCTTATTCCTTATCTTTCGAAGTCCGGACGTATCGCCCTTTATCATATATCCTTTTTGAGGTTTGTTTGTGTTATCCATCTGGCTAATTCAAACAAGAGTTTGAATGCACTTCTGATGGGGACAGAGTTCATGGGAATTGGATGAGATTTTGGATGCGAATCTGGGTCTATTTGCATATCATAAAACTTGTGGTTAGAATGCGTATTGAGATATGCGTTGTGATGTTTAGATTGCCAACATTTTGTGTGTGCATAATAAACGAACATATGTCTCGTTTATCGCGTATTTATTTTAGACTTTGGACTTTGGGATTGATAATTGAGCACACAATGCATATGAAGATATGCGTTGTGATGCTTGAATTTTAAGGATTTGGATTCAATGTTCGAAAATTGAAAGTTTGGTTCAATTTGTTTTACATTGAATTTAACGTTGATTTAGGGATATGGATACTTTGGATTGGAATTTTATTAGTGGGTAGTATGTATGTGGGAGGAAAATGGTAGGGCTTCTTGGAGCACTACATTAGTAAACGCGTTTTTTCGTCTTCTTTTTGCACGCCGTTCGTGGTTAAAAGGGGTCGCCTACTATTTCGTTCATGGCATGAAACTTTACTTCATGTAATAGCGTTAATTCCAATGTTTTCCACGTAGTCCTGTATGCACAGTCTCTCATTCTCCTTGGTCGTAAGTATTTCATGGTAGTGTCGTATCTTCTAATTCAGGATCTATGATATCTCGCTGAAAGGTAAGACTTTAGCAGTTGGTTGGCAGATATGTCTTGAACCATTTTCTACTTCATGTCAGAGGAGCTCGCCACCTTGAACTGGTCTTGTGTTAATCTCCACATGATCGACCCTATCACTCACTCAACTTGTTCTCAGCGTAAAACTAAGAACATATCAAGGTTTCCCTTACATAAGATCTATACGTTAAGGAACTTTCCCGAAATGTTGTTTTTCACGTGTAAATGTACTCCGACTTACCATCGACACTTTTATATATTGTATACTTCACGGGAGATGTTAACATCGTTGAAACTCTTCCAAATTGTATATTCATAATCTAACAAATATTCAATATTAACAGTTTTCTAGAAATATAAACTTGAAGGATACACACTTATTATTGTTCAAGGCCCTTGAATCATAAACAGTGAATCGAAAATACTCCCTTAATATACAAACGTTCAAAAGCAAACGATTTATTTGGGATCCTTTTACTGCCTCCAGACATCGTTTTGCTACTCATATTTCATTAAACTGAATCGATAACAGCACTTATCTTTATCTACAGGATATGCCCTACATTCGACATTAAAGGCAATACGAAATTGCTGCACAATACGGACCACCATATGCAGTCGATGTACACTTTGTAGGTCACACTTTGAAGTCCTTTTTTGAAAATATTAATAAAAATATTTTCAACCGTTGACCATAACGCTACCAATTAATTTTCCGAGTGACCAAATCAACATAGAAACACAATTCATTGTGAATGTGGTGCTTATAGAATAAAGGATGTGTTAACTGAAGAAAAAATCAATTCAAAACCATTTAAAGGATCACCCTCTTATCCCTATGCAGAATATCCTAGCAAAAGCAATAACAATAAAAAACGAGAACGCAAAAGAAAAAAAGGAAGTATTTTTTAACCGCTGCCACGGCGCCATATAAGGATATGATGAAGAATGATGGTCATTCTGTGAAAATTGCAATGTGGGAAAGAATAAAGGATTAAAAGGTTTCAGTGGTTCTGTGAGTTGTGCTCTTTTTTCCTTTCCTGCATGCACCATCAGGATATTGGAACCTTTTTTCGAAAACAATTAAACTTCTGAGAATAAATAAATATGTACATACATATAAACAAGGAGACGGAACGCCGGGTATTGATGAGGGCACTCATTTGAATCGAACTGCGAGTAATTATCAATTAAACATGTGGAGTTCAGTGCACTGTAATCCATTAAAAGACCAGTCAAAGGAGATCTCCAACAGAACGACCAATAATGGTTGAAAACCATCATTTAATACCCACTTTGGAGCAACTTTTACTACTTTTCTCATCATCACAGGTGGTTCCTATATTGTCAACGACTTCCAGCCATTGATCATATCAGAGACTCTGAAGGAGAACGTTGGGATTATGGGGCAGTTAAATCTGAAAAGGGAAACGGAACATTAAAAACATAAAATGCTATAATGTAACGTAATATAACCAATTTTTAATTGATGAAATTTATACCAATTTTTATTTGATGAAAATTTGAAAACAGGGAAACATAATAGCTAAAGTTAAAAATCTGCCATTCCAGAGACAGTGTGTTTAGTTGTTTGAAAGAGCATAAGTATGGAGGTTGCAAGTCAAGTCAGTTCCAACCTTTCCATTAGGGGCAATTCTAGTGAATAGTTCGTCAGACTGCGGACAAATTTGCCACAAACGAATAATAATTCTTGTACACTTAGATATGCAACTAAAATTTGTTCCCAGCTTACAAAAAGATGGAATTCTTGCTAGTGAGAAATTTCAGCTCTTTTTTTTTGTATTATTATTATTATTATTGTTTATTACAATGCAAGTAAATTACATGGTAACTTAAAACTAATAGCACTAGCGACTAAGGCTTTCGGCTAGAATATAAATATTAAATATTGTTTACACTAGATTTTGTAGCTTAACTAAGGTTAGTAGTTTGTAGAGCTTATCGATATTAGATGATGATGGTTGGGATATGATGTTGAGGATGTCGTCGTTTTAATGTTGGCGAACGAGGTCTTTTACCCCTGCACATTCAAATAGTATGTGTTTGGAGGATAGGCTGGAGTTGGATGTACAGATGTGGCAGGTAGGGGGATTACTCCTGTTGATGAGATGTTGGTTGGTGATAAATGTGTGCTCAAGGCGCAGCCGGAGGAAGCACCTGATTTTATGTTTTGCGGCTGTTGGTGGATATGTGATGGGTTCTCTTCTGGGGTTTACTACTGCATACATATGCCTGTAGTCTGCCCAGTCCTTTTGTTCTAAGTTGTGGAGCTCACTATTAAAGTATCTATGTAAGTCCTTGCTGTTTTCAACGAAAAATATTATTAGGGGTTCCTTGATGGCCAGTTTTGCAGCAGCATCTGCTGCTTCGTTGCCTGCTATCCCACTATGGCTTGGCACCCAGAGAAGCTTTATTTTGTTTTGTTTATAAAATAAACTATGCTGGATCAAGTGAATGATTCGGTTTTTATTGTTTGGGTTCCTTATTGCTTGGATGGTTGATAGGCTGTCTGTACAAATAAGTGTCTTGTCCTTTTTTACTAACTTAATTGCTTCCAGTACAGCGGTTGCTTCGGACGAAAATATGGAACAGAATTCGGGTATAAGTCCCTTTCTGATTACTATTTTTGCGCTGTTGACTATCGCAAATGACGTGCCGTCCTCTGTTTTGGATCCGTCGGTGAAAAGTAGGTTCCACTGGCGGTGTTGGTTTTTGATATGTTGATAATGTTGTTGGTATTCTAGGTGGTTTGTTCTAGTTTTTGGGAGTAGGCTTAAATCGGTGTAGAATATCTTAGGTGATAATAACCATGGGGGGTGAATTGTCCTTGCCTTTTGTGGTTTAATGTTTATTCGGAATTGGTGCGCAAGTAATATTGCCTGTCCTAAGGCCGACAAGTACCTTTGGGGCCGTTTCCTCCTAAGGATGTGTTTAATATCCTCCACTATGGGTGTCTCCGGTGTGGCGGTAAGTTTGACAACTAGCTTGGCTGAATGGTACTTCATTCGATTTTCAATCGTCGGGAGTCCACTTTCTGCTAGAATGTTTGTAATTGGGGTGGTTCTGAATGCACCTGTACTTCTTCGGGCTGCTGCGTGATAGGGGGATTTCACTAGTTGTAGGTTAGTTTTGCTGCATTTCCCGTATATTGGTAGGCCGTAATCTATTTTCGATAATATAATTGCTCTGGTGATGTTTGTTAGTGTATTAGTATGAACAAAACTCTTTTTTGATCCTAAGTATTTAATGATATTTAACCTTAGATCTAAGTTTTTCTTAAGAGCTAGACATTGATTTTTGAAGTTGTATTTACTGTCAAGTTGTAGACCTAGAATTTTTAGTGTATTAACATTGCTGATGGTGGAGTTTTCAAAGTTAACTGTTAACAATTTATTACAACTGTGTTTTTTACATATGTGTAATATTTTGGTTTTCTTGTTTGAGATTTTGGCTCCGGAATAATGACCCCACATTCTAATATCTGAGCGAATATTTTCTAAAGTTTGACTGATAAATTCTAAATTGTTGACATTACTGAATACAATGAGATCATCTGCGTAGATACAATATTTTACAACTTTATATTTTGCCAGTATAATACTTAGATCTTCAAACGCTATTTTGAATAAAACTACTGAGAGTGGTGATCCTTGGGGGATACCGGTTTCTAGATTGTGTACCCCGGAACAAACGCCGTTGGATTTTACCCTGAATTTCCTATTAGACAGGAAAGATCTGATAAATTTGAACATATTACCTCCTATTTCCCATTTTTGAAGTTTGTTCAGTATGACGTGGGGGCCGATGCGGTCGAAGGCCTTTTCGAAATCTATTGTTAGAATGGAGGTATGCTTTTTGCAGGAAAGTGCAGAAGTAATGTAGTTATCAAGGTGAAGGAGGGCATCCATTGTACCTCGACTTTTTTTAAATCCAACTTGCTGCATACTTATAAGGGTATATTTCTCTAAATACCAGTTGAGCCTTTTTGCGATAATTTTTTCTAACAATTTGCCTAAGCAGGGGAGGAGGGAAATAGGGCGGTAGCTATTGATTGTGTCGGTTTCCCCATCGGACTTTAAAATAGGTATGACAGTGGATGTTTTCCATGTTTGTGGTATGACGCCTGATTTATAAATGTGGTTAAATAGATCTAGTAGACGCTGTTTCATGATCGGAGGGCTGTTTTTGACCATAGAATAATCTATTCTGTCGAAGCCTGGGGTTTTTCCTTTTGCAGAATGCAGACTGGATTCAAATTCTATTCCCGTTATGGGTCTTTCTATGGCATTGAGATAGGTGTTCCCTAGGGTGGTTATTCGCATTGGGTGTTCCTGCATTTGTTTTTTTGCTGCGTGGAAGTTTGGATGAAAATTAAACTTTATATTTGCCCAGGATTCGGCTAGATGTTCGGCTATTTTTTGAGGACATGTAAGTATGTTAGTGCCGGTATTTATTGCCGTAATGCCAGGGGGATTTTAATTGCCTGTGAGCGTTTTTATATCAGACCATATCTTTTTTGGGGTGGAATTGGGTGTTAATTTTGCCGTGAAGGATTGAAATGATTTGGCCTTTTCAATTTTGGCAGTTCTCCGAAACTGAGCGTTAAGCCTTTTATATGTTATTAGATGCTGGTCCGTTGGATGTTTCTTGAAGATTTTCCAAGCTGATTGTTTTTCGGTCCGTAATCTTGCCAGTTCGGTATTCCACCATGGGACAACGGTTTTATGGAACCTTCTTGTTGTCTGCGGAATTGACATGTTGGCGGCCGCTCTAGTCATTTTTGTAATAATACCTGCTTCTTGGTTAATATTTTGTTTTACGCTATGGGAGCTAAGGAATTGTGTGGTTAATGTTTGAAATTTATCCCAATTGGCACGGTCAGATTGGAACTTGGGGAGGAGTTTGATCTTTTTCTTATTGCCGTTGCCAGTCGAGACAGAGATTTTAATCGGGAAGTGATCGCTTCCATGCAGATTGTCTAATATTTCCCAGTTAGTTATGAGAGAAAGTTGGGCTGATATTATGGAAAGGTCTACGTTTGTAAAGGTTTTGTGTGTGGAAAAGTGGGTTGGCTTGCCGTTATTCAGTATTGCCAAGTGGGATTGTAGCAAAAATTGTTCAACGATTTTACCTCTTTTGTTTGTTGTTCGTGATCCCCATATTGAACTCCATGCATTGAAATCCCCCACTAGGAGGATTGGTGTGTGCATGTTTTAAGTTATGTTATTCAGATCCGCTAGATTGAATGGTTGGTTGGGTGGGATGTACATTGAGATAACAGTTAAACTTAATTTCCCTGTAAGTTCGATTGCGGTAGCCGAGAAAGGGGAAGTAATGTTGAGGTGTCTATGGTTAAGGGCCCTATGTATTAGTATACCGGACCCTTGTTTAGAGGAGTTGTTTCCTGTGAGGTTGTTGAAGTAGGCTTTATATTCCCGAGGCACTTTAGCATTTGAGGACTAGGGTATGTGAGTTTCTTGCAATGCTATGATCGCTGGTTTTAGTTCCTTTATAAGGATCTGTAGTTCGTGATAGTTATTGTGGAACCCATTCAGGATCCACTGAAGCATTAAAAGATCGTTTGGGTTGTTGTTAGTGTTTGTTGTGGTGTTCAAAGTGGGGGAGTCAATACAACGGTGATTGGTTATCTGACTCCGCGCCACACAGCTCGTTTCACTCTGTTGTCCAATCCGCTCGGATTGGTTTGAGTGAAAGTCGCCCTGTGCCGCGGAGTCAATGTGTTGGTGACAGAGATTAGGATCATATCTTTCCATGATCAGGTAAAGGGAAATTTTCCGTTGAGTCTAAACGGGATTTTTGCATTTCTGCTGGAGTGTGTTTCGGTTTGTTTGTGTGTGTTTGAGTTTGTATGGGAGAAGCGTTTCGTGTTTTGTTTTTTATTGTGTTTTGTTGTACGATAGGGTGTTTTCTCTTTTCTATTTCCTTTAAGGTTGCATAGGAGGTGGAGGGAAATATATGTGTTTCTTTGGTAGCAGTTTTGTTTGCGGGCATTGGGTCTTGTATGTGTTTTGTTGGGACTGAATTGGCACCAGTTGGTGTTTTTAATGCGGAAGCGGTTTTCTTTATTTGTTCCGAATAGAGATCATTATTTGTTGTTTGTATGGGATTTTGTTCTCTGTATATGCGTTTAGCATCGGATAGGGATGTTTTATTTTTTGTTTGTATTATTAAAATTTGTTGGTATTGCATATATTTTGGGCATGTGGAGGAAGATGCCGGGTGGGGACCGTGACAGTTTGCACAGATTGTTCTTATGCATTCAGTTTCAGGGTGGGGTGGAAGATTGCATGTATTGCATGCCGTTGTATTTTTGCACCATTTTGCCGTGTGGCCTAGTAATTGGCATTGTCGGCAACGCATAGGCCTCGGAATGTATTCCTTGACCTTGGTGTTGTACCAGCCGATTTCAATTGTTGTTGGTGGTTGAAGACGGTCAAGTGAAAATAGCATTGGGCCCGTGGGCTTCCTTTCTCCGTTTATCATTTTGGTGAATTTAAATACATCAACAATGCCTTGGGAATTCATTTCTGATAATATATCAGGTTCTGGGACGTTTATAAGACAGGGGGCGTAAGCGATTCCTTTAGAGATGTTTAGTTTGGGGTGTAGTTTTATGTCGACCGGACAGATTGATTCGAATCGTTTGGATTGGATGAATCTATCTGCTGTATCTTGGTCTTTGACTAGAATTAGTATGGAGCCATCCCTAAGCAGGGTTATTCTTTCGTACTGTGTACTAATAGAATTAATTATTCTCTTCAGCACAAAGACGTTAACAGATGTTAGTGGCCTTGAAGCATCGGTTGGGTGAATTTGAATAAACCGAGGTGTTTTTAAAAATGCTTTGTTCGGCAAAGCAGGGAAATCGAAAGACAATGGGCTGCCGGATTGTCTTTTCTTTTTTGTTGGCACGTTGGTTGCAGAGCCTGAGAGTGAGCATTCTCCCAGTTCTAGGAACCTGTTGCCGGTATGCTGGCTTGGCCCTAGGGCCATATTTTGGGTTTCTTACCTGATGTGTCTTTGTTGTGTTTTGTTTGTGAATTCTTAGGAGTTTTATCTGTTGTCAAAAATTTCTCTTGAAATACTTTTACTTTTTAAATAGGTAGTCACTTCACTTTTTAACTGGCGCACTATTCAAAACTGGTGTTCTCTGTAAGAGAGTTCGCGGCTGACTGTCTTTTTTTTAACATTTCTCTACTAAAGCACAAAACAGTTGTTACATTTAGTAATGCATCTAACTTTACATTCTTATTTCAACAGTAGCGGTGTTGAAAGGAAGTCTGAAAAGTCGCGCTGGGCGTTCAAGCTCAGCCAGCATTTGGTTTTCGAGTACCCAAGATCAATCGTGTTGGATGTCATCATATTTTAGCCCCATTTTTCACGAATGCCAATTACCGAAGCCAAAGCGGCACTCGAATTACTTCGACTCCCAACTGGAATGAGTGCATGTTCGAAAAATGCAGCAAAATACGAGGGTGGACTGAAAAGTTTCCGACCTCAACATGAAGATACCAGGGCTCGTCAATAGAAGCTAGTGAAGGTAGTTGTGCATCTTTTGGCTGTTACTCACCAACATTTCAGCTATTTTGGACGCGTAGGTTTTATTTGACAGTCAGTCAGATGAGTTTTGTTTTCTAAAGGTGACGCTTCGAAAACAACCACCGTTTCAGGTGCCGAGTGTAATCAGTTCCTGTTAAGCTGTGAAATTGTGCACCAGTGTCCTCGTGGCACATAACAAGAAAAAGACTAAAATACCCACAAGTGTTTTTGTGAAAATAAACAAAATTGAGTACCGAGCTGTCATTAAAATTTTGTTTTTGAAAGGCAATACAACTACGCAAATCAAAGATGAGTTAGCCTCTGTGTATGGGGACTCTGCACCATCATTTACCAGAGTGAAATTTTGGGCAGCTGAATTTAAACGTGGCCGTAAGAGCTTGGGAGACGATGAACGTTCGGGACGTCCAACAAGTGCAACAACTGACGATAACATCGCTAAAGTTCATCAAATGGTGCTAGACGACCGCCGAATTAAAGTGAGAGTGATAGCAGAGGCTATGAACTTGTCCAAAGAACGTGTTTGTCACATATTAAATCAAGATTTAGGCATGAGAAAGTTGTCCGCGTGTGGGTGCCGGGACTGCTCACGTTAGACCAAAAACGTGTTCGAATGAACATTTCCACTCAGTTTAGGCTCAATAAATACGAGTTTGGCGTCAATTAATTACAGTCGATGAAACTTGGATTCACCATTATATGCCCAAAACAAAAATACAGTCAAAATAGTGAAGTGCAAAGGGGGAATCGGCTCCAAAAAAAAAAAAAAAACATTTTTTCGGTTGGGAAAGTGATGGCGACTGTTTTTTGGGATATTCATGGAGTTGTCTTAATCACTTATCTTCAAAAAGGAAAAACTATTACAGGAGCATTCTTCGCGTCATTACTTGACCAACTGAAGGCAGAATTTGCGGAAAAATGGCCACATTTGCAGGAAAAGAAAATCCTGTTTCACCAAGACAACGCGCCGTCTCACGCCTCAGCGGTTGCCATGACGAAAATCCACGAATTACGGTTTGAACTGCTTGACCATTGGCCTTACTCACCAGATATAGCCCCAATCGAGTTCTTTTTGTTCCCTAATCTAAAAATTCTGCTCGGGGGACAGAGATCTTCATCAAATGAGGCGGCAATCAGTTTCGTGAACAGTTATTTGGCAGACCGCCGAGTACCATTTGGAAGGGTTAGAGAGATGGGGGCATCGCTGGAAGAAGTGTGTCGAGTTACTAGGAAAATATGTAGACAAATTAAAAATAAATTTTAAGAAATATTCTCTTGTATCTTTGTTAGGTCGGAAACTTTTCAGCCCACCGTCGTATTACAATTGGTTGAAAAAATATAAAAAACAAAATAGCTGGTGCATAAACCTGCATAAGCTCTATTCGGCGATGACATCTTCGATCAGTTACGAGGTTGTTCGTAGCCAAGTTTCTTCGTCGGTACAACGGCGCCGGAGAACAAACGAGGTAACGGAGAAGGCTGTAATCGGAGACACAGTTTTATATCTCAAAAGAATTAAATTGACGGTTTTTATTTCACGGTGCGATCGGTGGCGTATTGTTTTTGTGTAGTACTAAAATTTAAAAAAGAAAGGCGAACGGCTGCGGGTTGCTAAGAAGAAGAAGTACTTTTTTTGGCTAGATATTCTAAAAATGTTATGGAGAGAAGTTTCGTAAAATAAATGTTACTAAGTGCCATGTGCATAGTCGGTGTTGTTAATTGATTTTTGATTTCGATGTGGACTCTCAACTAAGACGGCATCAGCGAATTTCTATGGAGAAATACCCAGGGGAGCCCGCTTTATTTCGAACTGAAGTACAGTGAAGAGATTGAAGGTTGACGGCTAACGAGCTGGATGCTTAACCGAGTGTGGATGTTGATCCGTCGGGAGTACCCCAAATGTTTATGTACTATTATTAAAAGCTGAGGTCAAACTACAAGGAGTGTGAGCTCTGAATATGTGAACATTTTGTTGTGCATTTGACTATAATAATTAGGTATTATACACATTACATTTGAAAACTGTGGGGAAGAAGTAGGTTGCGTCGGCGTACGGTACTAGATACACTTCTATCCCCACCGTCACTAAAGGATTGCGCTGAAAGAAAACACCAACAAAAGAACGAAACTCCACCACTTTTCGTTCATCACCAGGAGGAAAGTAAAAGGCACTGTTTAAATGTTCTAATGGCTTCTATTTTATTGTTCAAATTTTGTCTATTGTTACAACTACACCAATATGCTGTGAACGTTTACTACGCAAACACAAATGCCATTATATTCGGATTGAAAAAAAATTGGAAGATTAACTTAATGGAACAACAACACTTAACAACGATAGTTTTAATTTAATTCGGATCACTGTTCGGAAATTAACTTCGACTAAGGGATGAAACACACACGACTCTGGTTGTACGCCTCCACGTGCGCGCAACGGGGAGCGGAAGAAGAACCAACCGTCGCGATCGGTGGTTGGAATAAGACTCCGCGATATGAATTCGCTAGTGGTATAATTTGGGGTGGTGGTGGATATCCTCTCGGCTAAGGATATGTTTTACTTACCACGAGAAACGTAAAGTCTCTCTTTGTGGAATAGAAAATCAGATCTTGTAATGAAAATTATGGTGGTATGAGTGTATGTGTGAATGTGAAGTTCACATTGGTTTTCTCATGCAACAAGGCCATGAGAACGAAGCTGAAAAATCGAAAGACAAAGAGATCGTATAGATCATTGTTTACGATCTGCATTGTAGCTATAATAGACGGCAATGCATCGGAGAAATGTTGCTAAAAGCAAATAAGGGCATCATTACAATCATGGATGAGTGGTGAAGTTGCGATAATAGACGTATCGCCACTAGGAAAAGGTGCTAATGGGTTTTTAGATGTTTATGGCATCTCTGACTGCAATAGGAACCGAGTTCTTGTTTGTATTAGGAAATGCAGGAGGATTCGGTTTCGATGATTATGCTTGAGGTGCGGTAATTGTTTGTCAATTGGACAAACGAATTGCGGGTCGGTTTATTTCAGCTGCATAAACAAGCTGTCCGACATTGCATTTTAACGATGACAAAGGGTGCCAATGGTTTGGGATTTATGATGCCCGTATGATACGAAGAATTCTTTACAGGGAATTTGAATAACGCATTAAATGCGTGAATGCTGGGAGAATTCTTTTAGGGATTTTTAGATAATGCGCTGAATGCATTAAATATCCTTGAGAAAGGAAATCGTTTCAGGTATGCTGGTGATTGAGGTGCAAATATGGGGGTTGGGTTGCAAATATGGGGGCTCTTAAGGTAAGCTTTAAAGAAGCCCCACAAAACTACTACACAACCCTTTTTGGACAAAAACCCTTTGTGCATACATTAATTAATTGAAAAGCTAAGGAATATAGCATTTGAATATTACAACACAACAATTTATAACATAACATTGTAGACACAACGATATTTTAAACACAAACGTTTTTATAAACACAACAGGCTGGAGATTGTAACGATGTAACCTAAATAGTCTATTCATATCCGGAATCGAATTGTCCGACTTAGATGTGATTGTTTTGGTTCTGTTTTATATAAAGGTTTTTATAACAAAAACGATCATACGTGCCATTGACTTCTACAGATCGTCTGCATGGTTGGTAATATTTTTAGTATGATTTTCCATAACAGTCGTTTTTATTGTAACAGTCGGTTTGCAGTGCATTTTTGACTGTCACAATACGGTGGTCTGAAGTGTCCCGCAGCGAAGAATTGTATTTCTTGGAGCGGGATTGGAGAAAAGTTCAAGTGTGTTGACGCATTGAGGGTTAATATCTGGAGATGGTGTTGGCCGATATACGAGCTGAAGTTTTGGAAAAATTTTAGGGAACGCGGCTATAGCGCTAAAGAAGTAAAATGAAATTCAGCTGTTTTCACAAACTTGTCTAGTTGTAGACTTGAATTAAACGGAATTGAACTGATTCGACGAGAATTATCACTATTCAAATAGACACTGACCGTGAAAACTTAGAAAAGCCGAAAAGCGCCAAGGTTTAATGCTATCGTTCATGTAAGGTGTTTTTACACTCGACCCGCATACTCCTTTGCAAAATAAGTTCGGTCTCCATTACAATTTTAACCTCCGTCTAATATATTCAAATCATCTTGAAACATTCAAAATCTGGCAACAATCGAATAGCTTACATCAGTGATAAGTGGAGTCATTCTATGCAACTTCAACGAAGGAAAGATTGCCATTCTATCTACTTGAAGAACCGCTCGTTCGGGATTATTTTGTTGGTCGTTCTATTCAGTTAGTTCTCGTTCTCATTAAAACTGCTTCTTATAAAATAATTGATGGTGTTCATCACGATGCGAGCCGTGTCTTATATTGCTTAATGATATCTTGGCCATCATTTCAAACTAATCCCTTCTTATTTTTACTGTGGGCAGCACATAGGACTTTGTCTTTGTCTCGAGCATGTACACCATGCACACGTGATTTATAAAAAATTATTCTCTAAGCAATCCGTAATATTATAAAAATTATTCACTTAGCAATCCGTAATATCAAAGTTGCTTTGCAAAGCAAAAACTGGATCGTGTGATTATTGAATTTTAGTTCAATAATTTTTATTCGAACGAATTATTCGAGTTGATTGGTCGCTCTCTAAAGCGGGAGTTCAATACAAATATTTCAACGAAGAATTTTTCGAGGTAAGAAAAGCCGTACACCTTCATTTTCCTCTATATATTTTAGTCCATTTATTTGGGTAATAATACATTTATTTATTTTTAGACGCACCATGAAATAACGAGAATTTGAATATTCAAATTATGGATAGTTAACTAATACATAAGTTATGAAAGGTGAGATGGCTTGTGAATAATAAGTCCATTACACCAGACCTCTTCAGCTCCAGGGTGTTGAGATCATATATTATTTTATTTAATTAACGTTACTTTCTCTTATTTTAGTTTAGCTGTTGTGGAATGGACAACGTTACTTTCAGTAATTGTATGTAGTCGGTGTAGCACGCCAACACTTATTTTCGCTTGAGAATTGTCACAGGGTCATTTTGCGAATGTTAAACTGCCACTAAAGATGGATTACTTGCCTCTCGCATAGATTCTTTTCTCTAATAGAAAAGTTACAATGTTCTTTACACAATCTCTGGTTAATGGCTGTATCAATAAGTATTATTATTACTTAACTAAATAAAAAGAATAAGGAGTAAATCGGCATTTTTATAGTTCTGTTTTACATATAGCGCGGTTTGATTTCGTTTCTCTATTTGGGTAGTTTATGTGAGGTAGCAACAATACAGTTATTAAAACGTTTCGTTCAAACAATAGTTCCAAAAAGGAGAAAAATACGTGGTAACGGATCATTGCAGGCAACAAAGCATACTCCGACTTAGTTGGCTTTGCTGATAAACAGAATAGGTACTATTGGGACATGGAAGACCCTCAATAGATATACAAAAGACCACTACGCTCTCGTAGGGTGACCGCATAGTGCGTCATTTGTGACCGGTGGCATCAGTTGGCGTATATCTTTGTAGTTCTTTTTATTGTATATCATTTATAAAGGAGAAACTTCCATGTTGTATTCTTTGTAGGGGTTTTGTTCCAGGAAGCGTGTCTCCTGGTCCTTAAAAGGACAAGGTGATCTCTTAAAATTTGACCGCTCCTGAAACTCGTCCTACAAAAGGGGTCGTTACCGTGCTTCCTCGTATACCTGAGGGAAGAGTAACGTCCTTAATTGGCCCTTTGTCCTTGGTCTTCTCTTGGTCTTCCAGGCCAGGTGATACTTAGTTATCAATTGGCCGCTAAATGAAAATCCGTGTTGTTTTCATTTACAAATTAAAATTTTATTTTTCCAATTATTTTTGTTAGTTTTTCTACTGGGGTATTTCCTCCAGGGACTAAGGTCGATTTAAGACTGCGGCCCGGAGATCATTTTTTTTTTTTTTTTTTTAATATGCATTTATTTGACCAAAAATTAATAGTTACAATAAGTAATACAGCTAACTTATAATAGATTGGTTACATAATAAGTGTTTACATGCTATTTGTTAACATTTTTCAAACAATTCTTTTTAGATGTGCTCAAGATTTAATGTGATTATATATATTGTTAATTTTGTTTTTCCTGATCTGAGCTTTCCATGATTGCGTCCGCAATTTTGGATAAATAGCCCAAACTCTGATTGGGTTGGGCTATAAGTGCCGAACGGGCATGCTGGGGAAGACACCTCAAAAAGTGAGGCTTTATTAGGTCGTCCCCAATCCTGGTCCCCGCTATAGAGCGTAAATGGGTCAGGAAAAGAGATGGTCGCATCCCAGAAAGGTTGGTTACAGCGGCTAAACGTTGTTGCCGCACACTTCCAGGTTCGTCCAAAGCGTCGAGCAGAGCTTCACGCATGTTGCTATATGGGTTGCGGCCGGCCGACCTTATTATGTGTGCAACATGCGGTCGCTGAGTGCGGTCAAGCACTTTCAACAGCTCAACTGCACGAAGTTGTTCGTCGTGCAAGGCTGAGGCCTGAAAGATGCGGTCTGCTACCGCAAACCAAAGGTCTGGGTCCTCCTCATCGAAGGGGGGAAGTCCTATATTAGAATGACGAGTCCCATTCCCGAGGCTGGAAGCATCGTGGAATTCTTGGGACTCTGGAGGTCTCTGGATATGTTGTGAGGTGCCGGCACGAGATGTGGGCATGATAATGCCAGAATCCATCAATTGGCCGGCACTAGGGGCGTTAGAGGAAGTCGGGAGTGTGTTAGAAGAAACAGGTTGGGGTCGATTAACGAGACTGGGGGCAACGGGTGGTGCCAGGGGAGTAGATTGCGCCGGCAAGTCTTGGTCAGCATTGACTTGCTCAGCGGGGAAATCGACGCTGGAGGCGTCGTGAAATTCAAGGGGCTCGGGTTGTTCCTGGGCCTTTCTGGCCGTGGTGTTCCTCGTGTTGACCATTATGGGTCGTGACGCGAAACTGAATTAAGAGACGTAAGAGGACGCGCAGAAAGGTGAAGGGAGGTCGATGGGTCACAAGAGGACGCGAGGAGTCGGGGAAAGGTCGCCAAAGGATGGTGCGAATTTAAGAGAGTCGAGTAACGCGGCTTGTCGAGTGTAGTTGAGAAGTCAAATGGAGCTGCGTGTCGGTGCCCAGAAGGGGCTTACAAATGGTTTTAGTTAAATTTTGTTTTTATACTTTATAGAATTTGGCAACATTCGTCTCTATTCAAGTTGGTTTGGAGTTAAAAATTTATTTGGTCGAGTACATTCGAAACAATCCTAATGTGATTATGACTTAGTGTATGAGGTGCAAACGTTTGCTTTGTTTTAAAAGGAATGTTATGTACTATTTTTGGAATGTTAATTGCATATGTTTGTTGGGCGATAATTTTCGGTTAAATATGTAAATTTTGTAATTTGGTGTTTATGCATAACTTGTACATGATCGTAAGTGAAGTTCTTTAGAATTAATAGTAGTTCCGTGTTGTTTTACATTGAACCGCGAATTGCGATCTGATTCGGGTTCTTAACATTCTATGCCTGTCAAATTGGATGTGTTACTATTAGGTGCTAAGTGAAGGAGTATATCTATTTTGTTTTAGCTTTACTTAATAATTAATTGACCTTGTTCTGTCAGTTGTCTATTAACTATGGGTCTTGTTGTTTTAGGTGTTATTTGTTAATTATTTTGAATATTTAATTTTGCCTTACGGTACTTAAAACTGTTTATGTAATTGTAAAAATAGTAAACGTGAATAATAAAGGAAAACGAGTGTTTGTTTTTAAATTTATATATGGTGGCTCAGAAGGAGCTCGCCGAAAAGGAATTAACAAATTTTGAAAAATATTAAAAGAACATAAAGTAAAGAAAGAAGAAAATAAACCTTGTCCTCGTATGGGGTGTCTGGTGATGTGGTGTTGGGGCTGTTGCTCCTAGCCCAGGTGTTGTTAGATACAGCTGTGTTGGGGTACGGGGTACCCTTTAATAGACTTTGTTTTTATTTTATTTAATTTTGTTGTTAGTTGCTTTCACTTTTGTGAGTCACGAAGGTGTTCTATTTGTTGCCTGGTGTTTAGCATCGGTTGGTTGTAAATTTTTAACCTCATCCAAAACGCTCGGCTAAAGTGTTTCAATCGTTGGAGGTTTTTTACGCTGGACTCCTTTCATAAATTTATGTCGATCAGTGCTAGACTAAGAAAGTGATGGTTCTATAGGTTCAGGTACTTCGACTTTAATTGGTGTGACGATGATTGTATTGTCCACTTGATTTATTTACGATGTCCTGGTGTTGAAAATACTTAAATTTCGACTTGAATTTTCTGATTGGCGATAAGTGTTTAAACGGTGTTGATTACTGTTGGGCAGGTGAAACCATTTCATAGATATATGCCATAAGAAAACGTAGGTTGTGGCGTTTTGTAGTCTCTCCTGTGTATAATTTCATTTATTTTAACATAGAATTTGTTGCACTTACATTGGGTTGATGTGCATTGAAACAATTATGTGCACGTGCTGTTTTTGATGTTTTCAATTTTATTGTCCAATGAGAGATGATGATAAACAAAATCGACCGAAGCCCAATAACCGTATTGGCTGTGTTACTTCACTTTCGAATAGAAAATCTTTGCCGGATTTCACTCGGAATTGGTTTGTTCTCCGGTCACTAATGTTCGAAGGTTGCGCGTTTTTTTACGGGTTCACCAATGTGGTATTAGTCTGGTGCCAAGACACGGGCACTGGTTTTACTAATTTTCCAACTTTAGTCTGTACTCAGCCAGCCGGTGTTGATTCTTCCAAATATGAAAATGTTAAACTGGTGGTAAGAACCCCCCAACACTGATTAACTGAGGTTCCATCTACTCTTCCACGAACTCGGTAAAACAAAACATCGGTAAACTGGTTGAATTGTTTTTTTATTTGTCCAAATGGTTATTCTTAATAAAAGTTAATTGACGAAGTTAAACGGCATCGATAGAAGATCGCACACCGGGATAAATTTAACATAACTTTCTTATTACACTGTGATCGCACACCAGGATAAATTCAACATAACTTTCTCATTACACTTCACGACGTTTACTTACTCGCACTCAAGGAAACATAGTTCGCACCCGACTGTGGATAAAATCTGACTGGTGACTAGAGCCCACCAAAGAAACGGAAAACCTCAAAAGAACTGCAAAAGGAGGAGGGGCCACACGATTAACTCGAGGGAGTTAATCGTGATTGGACCGGACGGAATAGGCATACATTATGCATGTGTGCGTATGCCTTGCATACGATCGTCCGGCGACCGTGGATGGAGGGCAACATCGCTAGTGCATTTTCCAAGAATGTAAACACTAGCATCTGGGGTGTGAAAGACCCAAACCGAAGATTTGGTCATCCTAATGGGAGGCCATAAATCATCATTTCGGTTGCCGATGATTAAACATTGCAACGAACATAGGGTGCAGCCATTGCCAGATGTTGAAAGTAAACATTTTCTGGCTGCATCTTGTTCGTTGCTTGATTGCGGTCCCTGAACGTGGGGACCAATAATTGGAAACCAGCGATTGCTGGTAATTAGGGACATGTTTGGTTTGCGTCAGCCGAAACCTTGTCGGCGGTAGCAAACCAATGGGACCAAATAGCCGCATGCAAGAAGTGCCATGGGCGAACAAATAAAACGAGTCAACAAGGAACTCTTTGTTGATGTTGTTTCCATAGCATAAGGCTATGGAAACAAGCTGCCCTGGCAGAATGTATGCTTAAAGATAGGATTTCAAATGCCACGGCAATGAGATGATTTTGCCGTGGACTTATGCTTTTTTTAGGAAATAATGTATGCCCGGGGGTGGATTTTCGATGCCACGGCAAGGTGATAAGCTTTGCCGTGGATTTAATGTTTTTTTTAGGAATTAATGCCTGCCCGAGGGTGGGTTTTTGATGCCACGGCAAGGTGATAAGCTTTGCCGTGGACTTAATGTCTTTCAGGGGTGGTGTTGGAGAAAAAGGGGTTTGGAAGGAAAACCCCCACAGAATAGGTAAGCTGCCTAACGGATATTCGAAACAGTTATCCGATTGGGTAACCGTATTAATTCCAGCGATTTGGCTGGGGGTAAATGCCGTAGCAAGGTTACGCAACCTTGCTGAATTTCGACCGAAAGGTAAGTCGTTCGCCTGGAATAGTGGGGATCGAGCGATGCATGGCTCTTCGGGCCCTGAAAAGCCCCACATCACTCCCTCCCCAGTGACGTAGTCACGAAACAGGTAAGGCAGGTTAGGGGGTGGTTAGTTGGTTATGGGCGCGCGCTTGAGCGCGAGTACGGGGAGGTTGTGCCGGTGGTGTAGGAGTGGTATCAGCGGATGGGGGTGGTTCTGGAGCGGAAGCTTCCAGAAAACAGGGCTTAAGCCTTTCGACGCTGACCGTGGATCGCTTGCCTCTAATGTCGATCTCGAAGACGCGGTCACTGATGCGGCGGAAGACTTTGAATGGGCCATCATAAGGTGGGTCGAGGGGTTTTTTGACCTTATCCACCCTGACAAAGACGTGCGTGCAGCTGTGCAGTTCAGGGTGGACGAAAAGTTTTTTGGAGCCGTGCCTGGTTACAGGGGTTGCCCTAATCTTACGTAGCAGGCCACGGAGATGTCCCAATTCACGAAGTTGGTCACGCGGTGTTTCGCCATTCAGGAAAAGTTCTCCTGGAAGAAGGAGGTTGGTACCATAGGTAAGCTCTGCTGCCGAAGCACCCAGGTCCTCCTTAATGCTTGTCCTCAGGCCGAGGAGGACAGTTGGAAGGGCGTCAAACCATTGTGTGTCATTATGACACATGAGTGAGGCTTTAAGAGATCTGTGCCAGCGCTCTATCATCCCATTTGATTGCGGGTGGTAGGCGGTGGTACGACTTCTTTGGCAGCCGAGAAGATTTGTTAGCTGCCTAAAAATTGTCGCCTCAAATTGTGGACCTCGGTCCGAAGTTAAGGTGGTTGGTACACCGAAGCGTGTGACCCAAGTTGAGTAAAAGGCCTTGGCGACTGATTCGGCAGTAACTGCCCGGAGAGGTGTGGCCTCTGGCCATCGCGTGCAGCGATCCATCATAGTGAGGATATAAGAAAAACCTCTTGATGGAGTAAGCGGTCCCACTATGTCTATGTGGACATGGGCGAAGCGTGCCGTGGGAAGCTTGAATTGCGCTGGCTCCAGTACATTATGTCGCGCTACTTTGCAGCGCTGGCACTGGAGACAAGCACGGGCCCAACCGGTGAGATCTTTGTTCATCCGGGGCCAATGAATTTGCGACGGACAGCAGCGGCTGTTGCTCGGCCGCTGGGGTGGGCTGGGTTGTGGTAAACCTGGAACACGCCCTTACGAAGTTTCTCGGGAATGTAAGGTCTAGCGGTTCCAGTGGAGACATCACACCAGATTTCGCCCAAAGGGTCGCGAAGGGTAATTTTCTTAAGCTCTAGTGCCGTATCGGCAGTTAGGAGGGACTTGAGCTGTTCGTCCTCCTCTTGAGCTAGGGCGAGGTCAGTGTTATTCAAGGCGGTACGCAAATGAATCGTATCGATTCGAGAAAGGGCGTCCGCCGTGACATTCTGTTTACCGGAGATATGCCTTATCTCCGTAGAATATTGCCCAATGAGGTCTAATTGACGCTCTTGTCGGGGGGAGGCGTTTCCCGACTTCTTCCGGAACGCATAGACCAATGGCTTGTGGTCTGTTAAAATAGAGAGCGAACGTCCTTCTATCATATGACGGAAGTACTTAACAGCGCTGTAGATCGCGAGCAATTCACGATCGTAGGCGCTGTAACGTCGCTCAGTGGGACTCAGCTTCCTTGAAAAGAAACCAAGTGGTTCCGGGCGGCCTTCAATGTCCTGTTCAAGGACGGCTCCGATTGCGGTATCCGATGCGTCGCATTGGATAGAAAGTGCCGCTCCCTCGAGAGGGTATCGGAGTAAGGTGGCATTTGCCAATTGTTCTTTGGACAGTTGGAATGCTCTATCAGAGACTTCTGTCCAATTAATGGGGCGCTTATCATTGCGCTTAGCTCCTTTTAAGAATTCATTGAGTGGAGCTTGAATCTGGGCAGCATTCTTCAGGGTCGGACGGTAGAAATTAAGCATGCCCAGAAATCGACGCAGCTCACTCACGTTAGTAGGCCTGGGATACTTCATGAGGGCCTCCACACGGTCCGGTAGTGGGCGAATGCCCTGGTTGTCAACGACATAACCCAGATAGGTGATTTGCTCTTTGGCGTATTGACACTTTTCTGGGTTGATGACAAGACCGAATTCACGGAGGCGCTCTAGGACCTGACGTAAGTGGCGTTTATGTTCGGCGTGGTCTTTGGAGGCGATGAGAATGTCATCAAGGTAAGCATGGCAGCAATTAAGACCACGTAAAGCCGTGTCGATATAACGCTGGAATGTCTGTGCGGCATTCCTGAGGCCGAAAGTCATCACTTTGAACTCGAAGAGTCCGAAAGGTGTAATGACTGCGGTCTTGGGGATGTCTTCAGGTGCCACCGGAATTTGATGGTATGCCCTGGTGAGATCCAGGGTAGTGAAGACATTGCACCCTCGTAACTTGTACGAAAAATCGTAGAGGTGTGCAATTGGGTATCTGTCCGGGACAGTTGCTGCGTTCAACAGCCTGTAATCGCCACATGGGCGCCACTCACCAGAACGTTTCTTCACTAAGTGGAGTGGGCTTGCCCAGGGACTGTCCGACGGTTGGCAGATACCTAGTTCGATCATATGCTCGAACTCCGCGCGCGCCGCACGTAATTTTTCCGGAGCCAGTCGACGTGGACGCTGGCTCACCGGGGGACCACGTGTTTCTATATGATGAAACACCGTGGCTTTATGTCGGCGTTGGTTAGGTAGAGGAATTGTTGTACTCACAAATTCCTGTACCATAACCTGGAATGGGTCTATGCACTCTGTGGCCCCTGAAGTTGCCGCTGGTGATGCCGTCATGGGCAAGGGGGGTGCGGTTGGAGCCACAAGTCTGTTATGGGTCGAATCGACCAACAGATTATGTGCACCTAATAGGTCGGAACCTATCAGGGGTTCATTTACGTCCGCAATGACGAAACGCCAAGTGATCGGACGACAAAGACCCAAGTGAAGTGTCAGCTTTTTACGTCCGTACGTAAGTATCGGCGTATTATTTGCGGCTGACAATTTAAGTGCGGCTGGCACGCGGTTGCGCGGAGCAAACGATCGCGGGAGGACTGAAATATCGGCGCCGGTATCGACAGTAAAGGCGATATTCAGTTTTGAATCCCGGATGGTTAGGCGACTTATCGTATGGGTGCCGGCCGATTGCGCGAGGGTGTCGGTCGGCAAAATTAGTTTAAAGAGCGCCTCTGGTTGGTGGAAGGTTGCGTCCAACCACAAGGCGCTTTGCAATTGAATGCGCGATCACCATATCGTTGGTGATTGGCGCACCAAGGCAGAGTAACGGCATTATCAGGTATATTCTGCCTATTAGTATTGCCGTTACGGGGAGGTCGAGCCGGAGCTCGCTGGGAAATGGCCCGGTGAGGGCCATTTTGGGTGGGATTGGCCCTCTGTGGGGCATTTTGGGAGAAATTTTGCCGATTAATAGGACGGCTCGGCATGGCTCGATTCTGGGCGCTTCGAGGATTGTTCCTCACCTCCGCACGCAATTGAGTTATCTCGCGGAGGAGTGAGGTTTGGAGCGCCCGAAGGTCAGCGGGGGTTAATTGTGGTGGCGGACCTCTCTGGTTAAATACGTTGGGGCCTGCCTCTGGATTCCCCTGAGGGAAATTGGTTGAGGCGGGCCTTCTATGAGGTAATTGGGTTTGCGGAGGATGGAGAGTTGGGACCAATTGAGGGGCTGTGAAAGGCAGACTAGGGTGCCGTGTAGGCTGGGCGGCGCGTTGAGAAACCGCCGCCACCTGGTACGCAGGAGGCTCAGAATACTGATCTGAGCTTTCCATGATTGCGTCCGCAATTTTGGATAAATAGCCCAAACTCTGATTGGGTTGGGCTATAAGTGCCGAACGGGCATGCTGGGGAAGACACCTCAAAAAGTGAGGCTTTATTAGGTCGTCCCCAATCCTGGTCCCCGCTATAGAGCGTAAATGGGTCAGGAAAAGAGATGGTCGCATCCCAGAAAGGTTGGTTACAGCGGCTAAACGTTGTTGCCGCACACTTCCAGGTTCGTCCAAAGCGTCGAGCAGAGCTTCACGCATGTTGCTATATGGGTTGCGGCCGGCCGACCTTATTATGTGTGCAACATGCGGTCGCTGAGTGCGGTCAAGCACTTTCAACAGCTCAACTGCACGAAGTTGTTCGTCGTGCAAGGCTGAGGCCTGAAAGATGCGGTCTGCTACCGCAAACCAAAGGTCTGGGTCCTCCTCATCGAAGGGGGGAAGTCCTATATTAGAATGACGAGTCCCATTCCCGAGGCTGGAAGCATCGTGGAATTCTTGGGACTCTGGAGGTCTCTGGATATGTTGTGAGGTGCCGGCACGAGATGTGGGCATGATAATGCCAGAATCCATCAATTGGCCGGCACTAGGGGCGTTAGAGGAAGTCGGGAGTGTGTTAGAAGAAACAGGTTGGGGTCGATTAACGAGACTGGGGGCAACGGGTGGTGCCAGGGGAGTAGATTGCGCCGGCAAGTCTTGGTCAGCATTGACTTGCTCAGCGGGGAAATCGACGCTGGAGGCGTCGTGAAATTCAAGGGGCTCGGGTTGTTCCTGGGCCTTTCTGGCCGTGGTGTTCCTCGTGTTGACCATTATGGGTCGTGACGCGAAACTGAATTAAGAGACGTAAGAGGACGCGCAGAAAGGTGAAGGGAGGTCGATGGGTCACAAGAGGACGCGAGGAGTCGGGGAAAGGTCGCCAAAGGATGGTGCGAATTTAAGAGAGTCGAGTAACGCGGCTTGTCGAGTGTAGTTGAGAAGTCAAATGGAGCTGCGTGTCGGTGCCCAGAAGGGGCTTACAAATGGTTTTAGTTAAATTTTGTTTTTATACTTTATAGAATTTGGCAACATTCGTCTCTATTCAAGTTGGTTTGGAGTTAAAAATTTATTTGGTCGAGTACATTCGAAACAATCCTAATGTGATTATGACTTAGTGTATGAGGTGCAAACGTTTGCTTTGTTTTAAAAGGAATGTTATGTACTATTTTTGGAATGTTAATTGCATATGTTTGTTGGGCGATAATTTTCGGTTAAATATGTAAATTTTGTAATTTGGTGTTTATGCATAACTTGTACATGATCGTAAGTGAAGTTCTTTAGAATTAATAGTAGTTCCGTGTTGTTTTACATTGAACCGCGAATTGCGATCTGATTCGGGTTCTTAACATTCTATGCCTGTCAAATTGGATGTGTTACTATTAGGTGCTAAGTGAAGGAGTATATCTATTTTGTTTTAGCTTTACTTAATAATTAATTGACCTTGTTCTGTCAGTTGTCTATTAACTATGGGTCTTGTTGTTTTAGGTGTTATTTGTTAATTATTTTGAATATTTAATTTTGCCTTACGGTACTTAAAACTGTTTATGTAATTGTAAAAATAGTAAACGTGAATAATAAAGGAAAACGAGTGTTTGTTTTTAAATTTATATATGGTGGCTCAGAAGGAGCTCGCCGAAAAGGAATTAACAAATTTTGAAAAATATTAAAAGAACATAAAGTAAAGAAAGAAGAAAATAAACCTTGTCCTCGTATGGGGTGTCTGGTGATGTGGTGTTGGGGCTGTTGCTCCTAGCCCAGGTGTTGTTAGATACAGCTGTGTTGGGGTACGGGGTACCCTTTAATAGACTTTGTTTTTATTTTATTTAATTTTGTTGTTAGTTGCTTTCACTTTTGTGAGTCACGAAGGTGTTCTATTTGTTGCCTGGTGTTTAGCATCGGTTGGTTGTAAATTTTTAACCTCATCCAAAACGCTCGGCTAAAGTGTTTCAATCGTTGGAGGTTTTTTACGCTGGACTCCTTTCATAAATTTATGTCGATCAGTGCTAGACTAAGAAAGTGATGGTTCTATAGGTTCAGGTACTTCGACTTTAATTGGTGTGACGATGATTGTATTGTCCACTTGATTTATTTACGATGTCCTGGTGTTGAAAATACTTAAATTTCGACTTGAATTTTCTGATTGGCGATAAGTGTTTAAACGGTGTTGATTACTGTTGGGCAGGTGAAACCATTTCATAGATATATGCCATAAGAAAACGTAGGTTGTGGCGTTTTGTAGTCTCTCCTGTGTATAATTTCATTTATTTTAACATAGAATTTGTTGCACTTACATTGGGTTGATGTGCATTGAAACAATTATGTGCACGTGCTGTTTTTGATGTTTTCAATTTTATTGTCCAATGAGAGATGATGATAAACAAAATCGACCGAAGCCCAATAACCGTATTGGCTGTGTTACTTCACTTTCGAATAGAAAATCTTTGCCGGATTTCACTCGGAATTGGTTTGTTCTCCGGTCACTAATGTTCGAAGGTTGCGCGTTTTTTTACGGGTTCACCAATGTGGTATTAGTCTGGTGCCAAGACACGGGCACTGGTTTTACTAATTTTCCAACTTTAGTCTGTACTCAGCCAGCCGGTGTTGATTCTTCCAAATATGAAAATGTTAAACTGGTGGTAAGAACCCCCCAACACTGATTAACTGAGGTTCCATCTACTCTTCCACGAACTCGGTAAAACAAAACATCGGTAAACTGGTTGAATTGTTTTTTTATTTGTCCAAATGGTTATTCTTAATAAAAGTTAATTGACGAAGTTAAACGGCATCGATAGAAGATCGCACACCGGGATAAATTTAACATAACTTTCTTATTACACTGTGATCGCACACCAGGATAAATTCAACATAACTTTCTCATTACACTTCACGACGTTTACTTACTCGCACTCAAGGAAACATAGTTCGCACCCGACTGTGGATAAAATCTGACTGGTGACTAGAGCCCACCAAAGAAACGGAAAACCTCAAAAGAACTGCAAAAGGAGGAGGGGCCACACGATTAACTCGAGGGAGTTAATCGTGATTGGACCGGACGGAATAGGCATACATTATGCATGTGTGCGTATGCCTTGCATACGATCGTCCGGCGACCGTGGATGGAGGGCAACATCGCTAGTGCATTTTCCAAGAATGTAAACACTAGCATCTGGGGTGTGAAAGACCCAAACCGAAGATTTGGTCATCCTAATGGGAGGCCATAAATCATCATTTCGGTTGCCGATGATTAAACATTGCAACGAACATAGGGTGCAGCCATTGCCAGATGTTGAAAGTAAACATTTTCTGGCTGCATCTTGTTCGTTGCTTGATTGCGGTCCCTGAACGTGGGGACCAATAATTGGAAACCAGCGATTGCTGGTAATTAGGGACATGTTTGGTTTGCGTCAGCCGAAACCTTGTCGGCGGTAGCAAACCAATGGGACCAAATAGCCGCATGCAAGAAGTGCCATGGGCGAACAAATAAAACGAGTCAACAAGGAACTCTTTGTTGATGTTGTTTCCATAGCATAAGGCTATGGAAACAAGCTGCCCTGGCAGAATGTATGCTTAAAGATAGGATTTCAAATGCCACGGCAATGAGATGATTTTGCCGTGGACTTATGCTTTTTTTAGGAAATAATGTATGCCCGGGGGTGGATTTTCGATGCCACGGCAAGGTGATAAGCTTTGCCGTGGATTTAATGTTTTTTTTAGGAATTAATGCCTGCCCGAGGGTGGGTTTTTGATGCCACGGCAAGGTGATAAGCTTTGCCGTGGACTTAATGTCTTTCAGGGGTGGTGTTGGAGAAAAAGGGGTTTGGAAGGAAAACCCCCACAGAATAGGTAAGCTGCCTAACGGATATTCGAAACAGTTATCCGATTGGGTAACCGTATTAATTCCAGCGATTTGGCTGGGGGTAAATGCCGTAGCAAGGTTACGCAACCTTGCTGAATTTCGACCGAAAGGTAAGTCGTTCGCCTGGAATAGTGGGGATCGAGCGATGCATGGCTCTTCGGGCCCTGAAAAGCCCCACAGTCCATCGGCCTGTTATGGGTCTCGTGGACCAGCAGGCTTATCGCCCGAATAGGTCGGAACCTATCGGAAATCCGCTCACATCCGCAGTGACGAAATAGTGTGTGCGAGAAGGAGGGGAACTTATCCCAGGGTAATTCCCATCCGCAGTGACGGGTTGCCGTGTGCGGAATGGAAAGGGACCAAATCCAGAGCGGGTGTCTTTTGTCCATACGTTTGTATGGCAAATTGTTTGCCGCTGTGACTGGTAAAAAGGGGGCGGGCGCTCCAGTTGCGCGGCTTACCGATCGAGGGAGGTCCGATATATCGGCTCCGGTGTCGACCCCGGAGCTTGATAAACGGCGACCGCAACCTCGACCAAGCGGCGCTTTGTTGGGAGGGCCGGCCAATCGCGCTCGTTTAAGTTGGGCGACTTAGATTACGGGGCTCCTGGGGTATGGTTGGTTGTGTCTAACCACAAGGCGGCCTAGAGTAACTGCTGCACTCTCCGAAGTATTATGCACCTAGGTATTTGAGGCGGCGTAGAGGGGCGTGTATAGCCTTTAGTTGCCGCTAAAGGGGAGCCATGGTGGCTAAAGGATTGGGGAAACAGGTATGTTGTCTCAGCCCGGTGGTATCGGTTTGATTTGTGGACCGGTGTTGCTGAGAAATTTGGGAGACGTTAGGAGATCTAAGGACGAATGTCCTGAAGTTTAAATAAAGGAGCTAAGCCAGGTGTCCTGCTAGGTGCTGCTACGCGTAGTAGCTGTGTTACGAGGGAAGCTGGCTTGCTGAAATAGGGTGGAAGGTCAAGGAGGGTTGCATGAAGGCTATGGTTGGCGAGCATGAGCGCCAATATGCAGAAAAAAAAAAACAGAAAAGGTTGAGATGTTTCACGCGAGGCAAAACCGGGTGTCCTATATATTATATGCTACACGTAGTAGCTGTTGTTACGTAAGGGGCCGGTTTGCAGAAAATGGGTGTTGAAATGGGTCGAGTGAGGTTGGATGGAGTAAAGGGACGAAACTAAGGGGGCAAAGGGAGCCGAAGGCTGTCGAGTGGAATCAAAAGGTGGCCGGGTATTGTCGCGAGTAGTCGAGAGAAGTAGGAAGCGGAGTCGTGTGTAGTCGAATTGTGTGAGCGCGGAGTCGTGCGGGACATTACGGTTGTACTAGGTTGTGCGTAATTCATTACCCGGAAGGGGTTTACAATAATTATTTTGTTCTTAAAAAAAAAATTGCAGTAACCGTTTCTATTCAAATGGATATGGTAGCACGCACACAAAAAAAGGTAAGGTAATTATTGTGCCGTGGTGCGTTTACTTTATGTTACTTGTCGATATATATAATTGCGCATAAAATTTATTGAGCTATATCTATTGCCATTTGTTTTATGTATATTATTTACAATGTTTACGATTTTTAATAATATAACTTTAATGCTTATGTGTTTTTGGTTTGTTTTTACTGACAATATGTTAACATTTGATTATGTTGTATTTTGTTGCTTACTTTATGTATATTTTTAATTAGTGTGCGTGTTTCTTGGAGAGAACAAAACAAAACTTGTACTAATACCACCGAATCACAAATAGAATTAGGTACGATGTAGTACATCTAACGTAATATTTAGTATAATACAAATTTTGCTGCTTTAGGGTATTACAAATTATTTTTATGTTTTGTCTAATTATTGTTATGCACGTTATTATGTTGCTTTATTTTTATTCTTTTAATTACTATACACAATTGTAGGGAACTGTTTGCTTACACTTTCTCTGTCTTCGTATCTTAAAGGGGGTAATCCATATGTTAATTTTTCTTGTAGATGTACATGTTGATGTATTATAGTGTGTAAATATAAATAGAGTATCGGAAACTACTTAATTTTAGTCTGGATTTAATGCTGGACAACAGTTACAGGCGTTCCCTGACTTTCTATCGATAATTCTTGTGCGACAAAGCGCATGTTTTGAAACAAAACTGTATAGTATAGGGTTTAACTTTATTATAATTAATATTTTATGGGTATACTTAAGTGTTTTATATAAGGTCATGTTTTCTTTAAATAACTGGAGTTTGCTTAATATACAAAGTGTTAAGTAAGACAGAAGAAAGGCAGAAATTTAGGAGAACAAAGGGGAGAATATAAAAATATTTTTAATATTCGGATTAATGTTTGTTTATTTTAAAAGAAAATAAAAGAAACGCATTCATACAAATGAACATATTTCCGGACATACGTTCATTCATATAAATATCGATATCTTTTATAGCCTTTAACAGTCAAGCTTATTAAACGGTTTTCTTAGACTGGCAGGACAACTGTTTCGAACCAGTTGTCTACCTTTACCATGAAAATCGCTTAATTAGAACTGTGTGTGGTAATTTGCACTTCAAATCGGTAATTAATTTTTGAATAACAAATGTCAATGCACACAAATGTTTTTTAGGAAACAAATTTTAAGTTTCGCTCAGAAGGAGCTTACATGAAGACAATACAAAAAGGAAAGGAGAGAAGAAAAAAAATTAAAAAGTTTTAAGGAATTTAATATTACTACATCATACATAAAACTGTAAAGGATATTAAGCAGTGTTTGTTAAGGATAATCGCAGCCAGTCGAGTTGTTCACATATCTTCAGTTTCTGGTATCATAAATTGTGAAATGCCTGCAATTCTTAACATCATCTCGGAATAGGCAACATACATCTTGTCACTGAACTTGCACCCATGTTGTTGGAATGTTGAGTTGCTCGTGGCATGGTTACGCTGGTGATGTTGAGCATGTGTCCTGTGCTGCTGTTCGGTGATACAGGTGGCTACGTTGCATCGTTGGGAGGTCGTTGGCAAAGTGGTGTTGGGTAGTGGGTATCCTTTTAATTGTCTTTTGTTAATTGCGTATTAATTCGAAGGCATCTGATTGGTTTAGTTCCGACAACTCTTACACTTGTAAGGCTGGTGAATACAAAAAAAAAAGAAGGAAGGATACTTATCTTACCAACTCCTGGCTATTGTTGTTGAGGTGGTTGTTGTTTTGTTCTGCAGATGATGGTCCGGAGATGGTGTTGTTCCTCGTGCTGGAAGAAAGGCTGGCGTTGGGGCGATGTGTTTTGCCCATATATTATTTTACCGGCAATTGCCGCCACAATTGTTCGCCGCTAGTCACCGTTTTATACTCCTGACACTCGAACGAAGATTCGCGAGTTCTTCGCTGGTCACCAAAAGTCACTGCTTTGTTCGGAGGTTACGTGTTCTTTTTACACTCGCGGGTCACCAATGTGGGGTAGAAGTAAGTGCACCGGCGTACGGCGCTGATTAACTTCCTCCTCCATCATGTATTATTTAAGTTTGGCCGAATATCGCAGCAGGTACAGGAAACGCGCTTTAACAATGAAATGTGTCTAGTTTTGAATTTAATTTACTTTTAAATTTTGAAAATCAAACAGTTAATGAAATTTATAAATTGTTTATTGTTTGTCTTTTACATCTTTGTATGATTTATTTGTTTTCACAAAAACTATTGAACACTTTCGTATGAACGTAAGGATATTGTTTTATCAAAGAGACTATTGTATACCGATTTTTGCCGCACTATATGTTTTCGATAATAAACAATTTGGGAGCAATAAATTTACGTTATTTCATAGATTCACGGATAAATTTACGTGGAAAAATAAACTAAAACTTCCTAGAGTTGAAAAATAAAACACACACGACTCCGGGTATATATTCGCGTGTTACTGTTTACGCTTCTCCGCTGGTGGCGCGGAGAGCGGGAGTTTCACCCTGCGACCAGCGTGGTCGGAGGATGGAATAAGACTCAAACGATATC
Organism: Microdon myrmicae; assembly: GCA_963931805.1. Taxonomy (NCBI): domain Eukaryota; kingdom Metazoa; phylum Arthropoda; class Insecta; order Diptera; family Syrphidae; genus Microdon; species Microdon myrmicae. Next base: position 38,244,326 of record OZ007498.1, on the reverse strand, counting down.
CTCTCCAATAAGGATATCGTTTTTTACCTACCACCAGGGAAACGTAAAGTCTCTCATGGTGGTATAGGTGGGATCGTTGAGATCAATGCTATTCACACGTGCAGAGGAACAGCGAAACAGGCAAGGACAAAAGAAAAGGCGACCAAATGGTTCGCTCTTTAATGAGGGTCATGTTTATACGATGCCTCGTCGCTATTTTCGACGTTAGGAGAAAAAGGTGCTAAAAGCAAATTGGATGTTTATGGCATCTCCGGCTGCAATAGAAACCGGGTTCATATTTGCATTAGGAAATGCTGGAGAATTTGGTTTCAGCGTATATTGCGCTAATTATATGCAGCTGCTTGGGTTGTTTGTTGATAAGACAAACAAAAAAAGGTTGCCAGGCAATGTATATGAAAAGGTATATGGCGCGGCTGGGGAAAATAGACGGCGCGATATTTATGGTATTTGTCTGGTACCGAATTGGTTCAGAATACCAAATAAGCAAACAAAGAAATCTTATGAAAAATTGTATGCGAAGGGATGCATGAAGGTAAGTTTTCTTTATAGGGATTTTAGGGTTATAATAATTGGGTTTGTTTGATGCGTGAAGCATCTAAGATGCTAATGCGAATTGCATTAGCGAAAGCTGGTGCAGATCCGGGTTATGGTTATGGGGGTTTTTTCAGGAAGGCGAGCCGTGGGATCTGGCGGAATCGCCACACTACTGCTAGAGTAGATTAAAGTATCATCAGCATAATTTAGCATTACAACACTAGGTGGAGGTTGGGGGATATCGGATGTGTATAGAAAATATAAAAGTGGTCCAAGAATGGATCCTTGGGGAACTCCTGCGGTTATGTTGTGAGTTTGTGAGAGGGAAGAATTTATTCTGACCATAAATTTCCTCCCAGAAAGATAAGATGCTAGGAGCTTTGTGATATTGGAATTCAGACCAAATAAGCAGTGCAGCTTATAAAGAAGTCCTGAGATCCAGACACAATCAAATGCTTTGGAGATATCGAGAGATATGCATACGGTAGGGCATTGGTTTTCTAGACCAGTTGTGACATCGTGTGTAAGTTTTAGTAACGCATGGCAAGTAGAGTGTCGCTCACGAAAGCCAAACTGAGAATTAGGAATGAGAGCGTTATCACTGGCAAACGAAAGAAGGTTTTGGTAGATCTTACATTCCAATATTTTGTTTAGGGTGTTCAATAAAGATATTGGACGATAGTTGGAGGTGTTATTGGAACTGCCGGACTTTTTAATGGGAATTACTACCGCAATTTTCCAGTTCTCTGGGAAATGTGAAGCATTTATGATGTGGTTAAGAAGGACTAAAATGGGAAGTAGATTTGGCGGGTGAAGTCTTTTAAATAGAAGGTGTGGTATTCCATCTATACCGGTAGATTTTTTGTTGGGTCGTGATTTTATGAACTTGATGAGTTCATCTGTGGTTAAAAATGTGGTGGTGTCTGAAGGATGTGACGCCTTGTTTGTGTCGTTAAATTCTCCGATGAAAGGAGTATAAGATGCGGGTAATCTGTGTGAAATATATTCGTTGACAGTATTTCGAAAATTAGGGACTGAGAGGGAATCATTTTGTTGATGGATCTTTGAGAAGTGGTCAGCGAGGCAATTGGCTATGTCCGTGTCGGATTGGATAAGATTGTTGCTGAGTGGGCTGATAAGGTGATCGATTCGCGGTTTAAACTTCCGACCAGTTAGTCGGTTGATGTTTTTGAAGAGATCACGATTGGGTTTAATATTGTTAAGTGTAGAGGTATAAGTCTGATCCGCGAACTTTTTTAAATGTTCATTTATTAAGGTGGTCAGGAGTTGGATCTGACTTTTAATAAAAGGACAGAATCTTATATGAAGTTGTTTTTTGAGACGCAGCAATTTAATTAGGATGCTGGGTAAAGGTTTTCCTAGATGATTATGAGGGATGGTGGTGGGTGTATTGCTGGTGAGGGCATCCTTGAGTGTCTGCTCAATTTTTAGGGCTGCTCGATCGATATCAGCAGGGATTAGGTTAGAAGATTCGGGGATTTGCAAGTTAGAAAACCGTGCGGCGACGTCTCTATTAACCTTTTTCCAGTTAGTCTTGGAGAAGTTCGGGACAGGACTGTGTGAGTAGAGCAGTTCGAAGGAGGGAGCTTTGATCGAAGTGTGAACGGAACCATGATCAGAGGGAAAGAGGAAGGATACTGTGGGGGGGCTCGTTGAGTAAACATCAGCCGACTTGAGAAAGAAGTCAATTGTTGACCGCGTCGAGTTGGTGACACGAGTTGGCTGCAGTGGACTGTCGATATACGTATATGGGTGAGATGAGAGGAGGTGCAAAAGTTGGCAGCCGTATTTGTTATTCTTTATGTCGTTGAATGCTGTATGTCGAGCGTTCCAGTCTCCACCGATTATGAATGGTGCGGGGAGAGACTGTCTGATTATTTGAGATATGTCAGAGTCAGGAAAGTCTGGTTCTCGTGTTGGGTGGATGTAAACGGATGTTGCTATGATTACTTTTTTGTTTTCACAAAAAAGCTTAACTGCCGTGTATTCAATATTGAAAACATTGGCGAACCTGATTTCGGTGAATTGAAATTTATTATTTATTAGGATCCCGGTACCTTCATGGGATCCAGTAGTTCTGGGGTTGGAAATAAATGTATAATTGGGGATGGATACTCGGGAGTTGGACTTAAGCCACGTTTCTGAGAGGAGAAGGATGTCTGGGGAGAAGGTTTTAACAAACAACCGTAAGTGTTGCTTACGGATGTTGGAGTATATAGACTCTGTGTTGAGGGCGACTATAGTTAGTTCAGACATTGAGGGAAAGAATATGGGAGGTTATAAGTGAAAGAATCTGACCTTTTTTTTCAATATCCGACATATGCTTCAATGTAGGAAGCATAGTTTGTAGACTCTTGATGTAGCCCATGATGTCCAGGTTGAGGCCAATGGAGTTGGGGTTGTTTGACGTCGGCGTGTTTTGATTGTTCTTGATAACATCCGCATATGATGTTCCTGGCCTTGTAGGTTGTGGTAATGTGTTCTGCGATGTGGATTTGGTTGGTGCGGATTTGTTGATTGTTGCTGGTTTTGTTCTTCTTTGGAGAATTCTCAATTTATGCGGACACTGGGAGAAATTGGCTGGATGTGGGCCTCCGCAGTTACAGCACGTTACAGCGATTTCCTTAGTGGTAATTGATCCATCAGGGTTTGTGGTTTGGATTTTTTCTGGTTCCATACCATGTGGATTGACCTTACATTCTCCTGCTTGATGTTCTTCGGCACATCTGCCGCATCGTATATTTAGGTGGCAAGCCATCGCCAAGTGTCCTGAGCCTTGGCATCTCTTGCAATGAAGGATACTTTGTTTATGAGGCTCCTCGATGCTGATTTTGTGGGTAAACAAGTACTTAATTTGTTTGAGCTTGTTGGTGTCTTCATTTGGAGCGATTTGGATAATCCGTAGGTTCCTTAAGTTATTTTCCCGCATGTACGGAGTTTGAAAATAGTCCAGCCTGTGGATTTTCAGCTCTGGGCAAATCCTGATGATCTCCGACGCTAGCTCTTCGTTGGTCCAAGTTGGGTCAATGTGCCTAATGATGAACGTTGTTGGTTTGAGCTGATGGTGTTGGAACGTAAAAAATTGGCGTTGTAGTTCCGCAAGTTTTCTAACAGTTTTCTCGTGATCAACCAGAGTTGTTGTTGCAATGGAGACAGAGGAGCCTTTAGTGTTTGTGGTGAAGTTGCGGTGTCCTAGGGCATTTTCTACTATTAGAATTATTCCCTTTATACTGGTCACATTTTTTATGTATATTGGCGGTGGTCTAACATTTTTGTGCTGGGCAGGCAGGGGACTCGCTGCTGGCTTGGTTTGCTTGGTGGCTTCCTTATGGGCTGATGATAGTTGTTTGGGTGGAGATGTTTTTTGGATTAAGCTGGGAGAAGGCGTCATCTCCATACTGGCATCGTCGCTGTTTTGGCTGGGTTGCTTTAGAGAGTGAATTTCCTCCCGGAGTTGTTTCACCTCTGTTGTAAGCTGTTGGATGTATTCCACGGCTTCGTGGAATTTTTGTTGGTAGTCAATCTGTTTTCCTGGATTTTCCATCTTTGTGGTCTTCTTTGATGAGTTTTGAAGAGTTTCAATGGCTCTTCTCTTCCGCTCCAATAAATATTCCCGGGTAGCGCTCGGATCGTTGTCTGGCATCTGTGAAGACAGATTTCGACTACGGCATCCAGCGAAAATTACACGTGTTTGTGAGTGTTATATGAGTCGCAATTTATCACACAAGATTCGGTGTGAACGCGAACGCGATCGATCGTCGACGACTTAACGTCTACGGAATCAATTTTTTTTTTCTTTCAATTTTATTCGTCAACGAGCACACGATGAATACGTCTGTCCGCATGAACGATCGGCGAGTGAATGGCCCGGAGATCACTAAACCATTCCTTTATAAAGGAAAAGGAATCGAAAATTGTATCTCAAAGATACACATTTTCGTGCAACAATCTCGATTTTTTGGATATCTCGAGCGAGATCTCGTTGTATTGACTTTAGATAAGAATTCAATTTCTTGAATTCTTATGAAACTATCGCGCAGATGTGTGAATGTATCTGCTTTTGAGTTTTTTGTTTGTCTTCCTGAATGGAAAATTTGGGATAGAGATAACGATCTCTGAATTTTAGATTTGGGTGATGCTGTGGAGCAAATGTAGAACAATAAACGAATATTAGATTCGTTTATTGCGAATTTGATTTTAATTCGAGATTTTGGATTTAATAATGCCGTGGGGGCAAATGTTAGGCAATAAACGAATGTTTGATTCGTTTATTGCGAATTTTGAATCATGTTTGGGTTTTTTCGGGTTTTGATAGGTTTATGTGTTTTAGCGTATTATAGCTAGGATTTTGGATTAGGAATGGGGGAAAAAGGTGGTAGGGCTTTTTAGAGCACTACATCCACACAATTTACAATTCAGAGTTATGATATATATTAAAGCATAATATCTTTCAACTGAAATAATAACAAAACCCTTTACATAAATTTTACTTAAAATATATATATATATATTGTTATGCCTGCGCCGTATGTCTGGACCGGCTATATACTCTTTATAGGCACTGACGGGTCTTCGGGTCAAATGTAGGTTGTGGGGAACCCTTCGGCGTTACCCTCGGACCAATTATTCGGAGGGCACACGGAGCGTGAGATTTTTTTTTCCTTTAGACAAACCACTGTTTTAGAGGACCGACACCTCGTGTAGAGTTATTTTCTGTGTTAATTTGTTATTGGTGTTGGGTCCTAATTATTATGCGGGGCCCTCGTTGTATTTCTCTTTTTTACGCTTAGAGTTTTTACGTCCACCAATATGTACTTGAAAATAAAACAATCTTGCTCTTTTTCTTTTTGTATTAAGTTTATTTACAACACCACTTTAGCTTAACATATTCGCAATTATTGTTCTAACGTCACCTTATTTTAAACTGTTTGGACTTTACTTAACTTATTCATGATTATAACATAACTTTAACTTACTTTGTTTGGAATAATGTTCGCACTTCAATTTAACTTAGCTCGATTGGGATTATGGTCTAACACCAGTTTAACTTAACTTGTTCGTAATTATTGTTCTAACGTTACTTTATTTTTCCTCACCGTCTCGCCCAGTCTCGCAACCAACTCTCGAAAAATAGCTCCTGTGTCCGTTCTGGACTAATTCACAAAACCAACTCAACTTTATATCGATCGTTTGATCGGAGGAAAACCTTTTTTCCACGTTAACTAAAAGCAACGTGTTATTTTCGTTTTTTGCTTTCTCGCTGACTTCACATAAAATCCTTTGTATCCGGATCTCTATTGAGAGCCAGCGATCTTTTGTTTGATATTTCGGTAATTTTCCTAGGATCGACAATTTCCATAGGCCATTAAACATTACTTCTGGTTTTTTAGTAATGTTTAGGATTGGTATTTACCACGGCTGTTTTTGGTAATTACATTTTAATGGACAACGGTGCCAAAGATATTTTGTACATCTTAATGCTATTGTTGTCCAGCAATCCTATTCACATGCATCGCTCTTTGTTCCGTTTAGGAAACGTATCCTTACAATGGATTAAAAGAAACGGTGCCGCCATTGAGTTTTATTCTCAGATGTATTTCTGGACTCTATGGTTATATTCTCTAGCGATGTCGGTAGAGAATTTTTCTTAGCGGATTGGTACATTAATCAATCTGCAGGGGATTCACCATATGTGATCCGAAGTTGAATAGGGCTTTGCCCGGTATGAATGTTTGGGTGGGTGGTTTTGGTACGTAACACTCGGCTTAGTAATTTTATTCTTATATATCCTGATGTTGTCTTTACAAGTTATTTTAATTACTTTATATACACACTTAAGTTACTTTAATTATTTCATATATGTACAATGTTGTCTTTGCACTTAATTGTTCAAATTACTTTTAATGTTATATTTTCACTTAAGTTAGCTTTAATTATTTCATATATGTAAAATGTTGTCTTTACACTTAATTGTTCAAATTACTTTTGTTATTTAACAGGACTGCACAGGGTATCTGCTCTGTCGACGGTCAAACTCGAACTCGCTGTATTTCAAATTCTTTTCCCGCTTCTAGCCTCCTTTTCTTTTCTTTTTGCTGACTAACTCAGCGCTACCTCTCTTTGCCTAGCATGCAGAAACATGCTGCCGCCAACTCTCTAGGGGCTCCGATTTCGACATACATTGTCCCTATACAACATATAAAACGGAAACCGTTGTGCGGCTCCATTGGATTCGGGTTTCGTAACCCGCTTCTTGTGGGCCACACGACAGTGGGTCCGGGACATTTTGCGAATTAAGCAGAATGTTTCCCATGGATCATATTATACTATTGCACGTGGAACATTTTGTGAGCTCGGCAAAATTGTTTCTTTGTGATTATATCATATTATGGGGTTTGGAACTTTCTGTGAATTATGCAAATATTTCTTATGGATGGATATAGGGTTAGGATTTGGAATATTTTGTTCTGCGATGGCTTCGCAGCATCCATAACACGTCCTCCCTTTAAACATATCTAAGGGTACCTTATCCTTAGATTGGACTTAGGTGTTTTCAACTCGAAAAGCTCCACCATCTTGGGTGGCTCTGGTGTTCTTGCCACTTCCAACCTTGGGTCTGGGTCAACTCGGTTCTTTCTGTTAAAGCATCTGTTAAAAAGGGTTATGGTTGTTCTTCCAGGTCCACAGCCACATTTCCAGATGACATAGGCAATCCCCACCAGTCTGAAGACCCCAGTCACAGACATCAGGATCCCTTGTGCTCGTTCTGGTATCTTTTGTAGAGCCCTTGACCAGAAGGTCTGTTGATTCTGTATTTCCAGGGACAGGTCCTGCAGCTCATGAATACTCCTTGCTGAAATCTTGGACATTGGTTCCCTTTCGATTGCTATTTCGCGCAGTTTAGCGTTAGCGCAACAGTTTTCCATACGAGTGCCTATCTCTTACCGAATTTTCGGTGCCAACTCCCAACGTGTTTATAGTCATGTCATATGTTTCTAGCCTGCAGTACCCATTAATTGTAATAATTCCTGTACCCAGGAGCTTTCCTACCTCCGTCCCATTCCGACATTTACACTCAAAACTGGTCTCTGTTGTTATTGTATACAGGAAAGAGTCATCCTTAATTTTGTGAAATATTTCGACCTGGGAGTTTATGTCCCTGGCATTGCAGTTTTCGGCTCCATTTCTCATGAAGATGTTTATTTCGCAGTTTGAGTCACCTTGGTACTGCGCAGAAGTTGTGGTTTACAAACGTATATTTTATTAAAAAGCTCACAATCATCCAGTCTTGAACTTAACACGTAGTCCTCTCTATTCTTGCTTATAATTAAGTACTCGTTACTCAATCCCAGCACCACGATTCCATTGGCCACGATCTTTGGGAGAGCGATTATTTCATATATATCAAAGGTTTCTTTTGTAACTGTCGGAATATGAATAATCAAAATGATAGTGCGACCCTCGGTGAAAGCCTTAATTTCGATTAATTTTAAAATTTCGGGGTAATTTTCTAAATGTGGTTCTATGGCCAGTAAGTTATTGTGTTCGAATTCTTTCAATTCCTTAAGTAGATCAATTGGTTCTATAATTCTTGGGTGTATAATTCCGGATTGAATGAACAACAAGCTATCCATTATTTGTTCTATTTCCAGTTCGAGTCGCATGATCTTGTGATTAATTTTGCTGGATATTTCATCGTAGTAAGAGGTCAAGATGATAGTTCTGTTGAGATTATCCTCTCTTATATTAACCCTATTAACTTTGTGGGGCTTTTCAGGGCCGAAGAGTCATGCATCGCTCGATCCCCACCATTTCCAGCAATGCGACTTACCTTGAAGTCGAATCTTCAGCAAGATTATACAACCTTGCTACGGCCTTAACCGCCAACCAATTTGCTGGAATTAATTCGGTTATCCCAAAGGATAACCGACATAAATACCTTATAGGCAGCTTACCTTTCTTTGGGGGGTTTTTCCAAACCCCTTCTCCACGATCACGTCGTGGTCACCAGGGGATGGCACGGATTCGATCACGTCGGGGTCACCAATGTGGTAGTGTTTAGCCAGTTCAGTGTCATACGTGGACACCCTTTAGTTAAACACTACCACAACTTCGTCAATGACTTCGTTAACCTTTTTCAATGTAACGTTTGCATTCTTTACGCTTTCAAGTACCTGTTTATTCAAGTGACTCATTACCTTTATGTTCTCTTCCATGCCGTCCTTGATTCTGTTCTCGTTTTCCAAAACACTGTGAATTGCGGTCGAATAATATTCAGCATCCTCATTATCTATTGTACCAAACAAAACGTTAATGCCCGAACCTATCACGTTTGCCAGCCCCCTTTTTGTTCTTTTCGATTTTCCCACTATACCAGAGATTATATTGATTCTATGATCTGCCTTAGTTATTTCTTGTTCTGCTAAAGTTTGGAATTGTTTACATTCTATTTTGGATTGTATGCAAAATTTATCTATTGAGTTAATCATATTTCTAATATTCAAACTTGTTTGCTCTAAGATAGTTATATCTAAGTGTGCAACCAGCGTCAATTTGCTGTTCATTTCTTTTCCATCTCCGATATAGTTGAAATACAGTCCCGAATGCTCCCGCAGGCTCCGCACGTCCACGCTTCCCGCCTTTACTGTGCAGATGCACGAGATCCTGCAATGTAGGGTTTGACGTTCGCTTTATTGAATCTCTGCTGTTTATTTCAAAGTTGTATCATCAAATGATTTTGATGAACTTCGAGGACAGTAAAAGGTCCCTTATATGTACTTCGGTGTTTGCCCTTTACTTCATTTTTTATCAAGACCCTTTGACCAACTCTATACTCGATTGGCCTTCCTATTTTCTTATCATATCTCAACTTGGATCTTTCCGTACATTCTTGGACATTTCTTTTAACATTCTCCTGTGTCTCGAAGAGGTTGGCTTTAAGTTCATCAATATAGTCGAAAACCGTTTTTTCGTTATGGGCGTTCACAGCGCTAGGCCGGTTGGCCTCGTTACCAAAAACGATCTCATAGGGCGTATAGTCCGTCGTATTATGAACTGTACTGTTGTAACAGAACCCGGCATATGGTATTCGTTTATGCCAATCCTCCATCTGGTTCAACTCCTTTCCCGTGGATCTCAAGTATTCAAGCAATCGACAATGGGCTCGATCCACACTGCCGTTAGCCTGTGGGTAAGCAACACTAGTTGTTATGTGCTCTATTCCCAATAGGTGACAGGATTCTTTAAAGAGTTCATTGCAGAACTCCAGGCCGTTATCCGAAAGAATCAACTTGGGCATGCCAAAGTTCATTATCCACTCCTCCATCAGGGCTCGTGCCACTGTTTGCATCTCCTTGTTCTTCAAGGGCACGAATTTAATGAACTTCGACAGCTCATCCTGGATTGTTAATCCGAATTTATAACCCTCGCCTGTCTCCTGGAACGGTCCTATAATGTCAATTATAATTTTCTACAATGCCCTATCTGCCGAACTAACTATCTTCATAGGATTTCTGGTCGGTGCCCGGTTAACCTTCTCGGTCGGACACTGGGGACAACTCCTGACAAGGTTCTCAACATCCCTTTGCATACCCCTCCATCTATATCTCTTTCTAAGTTTTGCATAAGTTACTTTCTGACTCGTACAACCTCCTATTAAGCCCTCGTGGTATTCCCTCAAAATCGCCAATCTTCTGTCTGTGTCGACCACCTCTTCCTTGCCGCCCGACGCCCCACTCCGCGTGCTCGAACTTTCATCGCTAGCAGCGGGTTCGGCTACGACACTTGAACCGATCTCATCGTTGGGCCCGACGCTGGTGTCGCCGCTGTCGACATTCCCTTGTTCCCCTTCGATAACCCTAACATTTCGGCTGAGTTCGTCGGCAACTACGTTTTCCTTACCTTTCTTATAGGTTATAATGTAGTCAAATTCCTCAAGCTTGAGGCGTCATCTAACAAGCCGACTGCCAGGATCCTTAACGTGGAACAACCACGTCAATGGTCTGTGGTCCGTCTGAATGACAAACTTGGTTCCATAGATATATGGCCGAAACTGCTTTGTGCCCCATACGATGGCCAAACATTCTTTTTCCGTTGTACTGTAATTGACCTCGGCCTTATTAAGCGTTCTGCTGGCGAAATGTATTTGTAGATCCTTACCATTATGTTCTTGACTTAAGACAGCACCTATGCCTCCATTAGACGCGTCGGTAGTTATTATGAAAGTCTTGTAGCGTTCTACGAACGCACAATTCTGCGCAGGTAAGGTTCCTACCTTCAAAGAACTTACTTACCTGAGAGCGTTGCACGCGCCCACAGACGCGTGCCCCAAAGTCCCACGATAGGGCCTGCAACTCGCAGCCAACGTTGAGATCGACACCAAAAAGCAGGGAACTGAACGTCCCCAAAGCTTTTTAGGTCAAGCTCAACAATTATAATTCATCATGCCTGAAACAAAGGTATAAACATCCATGCGTTCTATTCCTAAAAAAAAGACAATTCCCAAAATGCCATACATGCTGCCTGCGCCCAGGAACATCTCATCGAACCGGCAATTCCGAAATTCGATACAAAAGAATTGCTATCATCAAAGAATGAGCCGACCAACGGATGCACGTGCGGGTAATCTAACGCAAGGACCACCCAAATCCGTTGAACAACAGAAGGCAGCCACGACCTATCGCAATCGAATATATCTCAACGAGATATCCGATAATATATGAGGAGTTAAGCCAACAAAGGCAATACTCCGGTCCCACGGCCACGCTAGAATTTCACACCATTATAAAGATCTAATGGATTTCGATTCCGGGTACCAAGTTCAAATAAGACCCACGGACTGCACGTCAAAAAAATCGCCGAATATCTCTGGTCTGGGCGCCAGATGTTCTGTGCAAACAGAAGGCCGTGGAAATGAAATTCTATCACCAATGATAATGATGTATGCAAGGAATGACTTTCTCCTTTCAGAAAAATAGGAAATTACCCCTGGGATGAAATAGCATGCTGCTAACAGAGATTTACGGAATTCTGTTAGCAGATCGAATAGAAAAATTTTTCCGTACAGATACGGATACCGGTTTGGAATCTGGATATCTGTGTGGGCAGACAGGCAGTCTAATTCTGATCGTCACCGGGACGAGAAGGATATATCGAATATCCGTACAGAGAGGAGACCAGAGAACCCCGCCGAGGTGGTTAATCCGCGCCAAGAATCCTTGATACTTCTCGTGTCATTAAAAGTAAAAATGTGTCGTATTAAGTGTGAGTCGATTTGTTTTCGCCTACAATATGTTTATTTAGATAGGATAAGAACGTTCTTTTCGGTAACTTACTCGGCACTTATTTCGTAAGAAAAGCAGCGAAACTTATAATTCCAAATAACAATAGACAACTACGATTAAAATAAAAATTAAAAACAATTTTGTTGGTGTTTCATTTGTAACCGCGTTTTCTCTGCGGCAAGCAGTGTTCGGCGGAACACTTGAACGACGTATAAAAACGCCAAAGTCTTTCGGAAATCCGGATACTGCAAGTGGGCTGGCTTGTGATAGTCTGTTTCAACGCGTCAAAGGACCGCCACTGCTCTGCACCCCATTTAAACTCCGCATCCTTCCTCAAAAGTTTATTCAGTGGCCCGGACACCTGAGTGAAGTTCTTTATGAACTTCCTTAAATATCCTATCATTCCTAAGAATGATTTTACACCTTTGGGGTTCCTGGGTTCCTCCATCCGTAGGATACTCTCGCTCTTCCCTGGATCCAGTCTAACACCCCTGTCCGTAAAGACATGCCCCAAGTGGGAGAGCTCTTTCCGCAGAAACTCACATTTGTCGGGCTGCAGTTTGAGATTCGCCCTTCTAAGTTGCACCTCAACAAGATTCTCATTCTGCTCCGACAGGTTCTGTCCGTAGACGACGATATCGTCCAAATAAACGAAGCATTTAATACCCTGCAATCCAGCCAAGACGGTATTCATTAGCCTCTGAAAGCAGGCAGGAGCATTCCTCAATCCAAATGGCATTCTGGTATATTCAAAATGAACATAAGGTGTGGTAAAGGCCGTCTTCTCGATGTCCTCTTCATCCATCGGAATTTGATGGAATCCGGACGTTAAGTCCAAAGTAGAAAAGTATTTAGCTTTTCCTAACTTATCGAGGATCTCACCTATGTTAGGCAAGGGGTAGTTGTCCGCAATCGTTATTCCATTCAACTTACGGTAATCGATAACCATTCGCCACTTTCTTTTACTGCTCGCATCGGACACCCACAACGGCGAGCTCCACGGGAAGCTACTGTTACGTACGATCCCTTCGTCCTTGAGCTTTTCAATTTGTTCGCGGACTTCCTCTTCGTGGACCTTGGGGTACCTATAAGTCTTTGTAAAGACATGCTCTGAAAACTCCTTGGTTCTAATCTTGTGCCTGATAACGGGAGTGGCAGACAATTTTTTTCCTTCGACGCTAAATATGTCACTGAATTCTTGGACAATTTTCATGAGGCTCTCCTTTTCCTCCTTATTCAAGTGACTAGTTCGTACGTTCCCCGAAACTTCCTGGGCTCTTTTTTCTGCGACATTAAAGTCACTCAGATTTAAACCCCTGACGGATGATCCTGTGGGGAAATAAATTGGTGTCGTCGTAACACTGGTTCACTTATTCCCCAACTCTTGTCCGCAGAACACTGTTCACCAAATTATCCATGAATTTGCAAACGAAGGAGAAAATGAAATGCACACTGTTGTTTAGTCGTACACTATTTATTTTTATTTCAATACCGGGTCTAGTTTTACAAATTACTCAAGAACAATATTTATCCAACAGTACAGCTGGGTGAATTGTCATTTAATTTTTTTTACACCAACAGATTTAAAACCACAGAAAAGGAGATTATATTTTATTAACTTTACCGGCGTCTAACACAACGGAAAAAGGGATTATATTTATTTCCTTCTCGACGACCTTTTCATTTTAACCCACGATCACGGCGCGTATTTTTAGTACCACAGAGTGTCGAAATAACCTTTATATTCGCGCGAAGATTTCTTCCTACTCGAAATGCACTACGCGTGGATTCGTCTTGCGTGTGTGCACGCAGCGGTGGCTAACATCTGACTCCCAGAAACCATCCATATCTGCCAGATCCACGGTGTGGATTACATTGGTGTGGGAGGATTCTATATGTGTCCGTATGGGACATGTACGTTGTCCTTCAGCCTGTATATCGACAACGACGAAAATGCACCTAAATAAACATGGGCTGGTGCAATGAATGGGTATTATAGAGATAAGCGATGGCGAAAAATCGCCGAAGGGAGAAATAGGTTTCTGTGTCTTAAATAAACAGAAACGCTATTTCGAGGGCCATAAATCTTTGATGACCTGCGCCTGAGAACAACATAGGTTTTTGCTTCAAGATACACAAAAACGCTATTTCAAGGGCCACGATGATATGCACATCGTGTTTACTTAGGCGTTCATGCTAATGCCATTGTAGGCTATAGAGTTTTCGTGGCGATAAGTAAACCGATGGTTTGCTCGCCTATGACCTAGGCTATGGTAGATTTTGTTTGTTTTACAGGCCGGAGCATCGTTGGTATGATTTGGGTTATGATTGTCTAACGTCAATCATATTAGTGCCCAAATCCCATGATCGGTAGATAACCGACAAAGGAAATTGGTCGCAAGTGTTGCGAACCTTGGGACTGGGGCAATAAATGGATATGAACCGTAGCAAGAAACCATCGGCTTCGGCTATGTCAACAATTACGCTGGCCAGCTAGTATTTATCTATTATAATTGCTGACAAGCCGAGCCGATGGAGATATGGTGCGGTTCATAAACGGAAAAATTCAATGTGATGCATGCCTTAATGAGATTTAACTTTCAGGTGAAAGAGAATGAAGGGTAGCTTACGCTACCCAAAATTGCAGGTAGGTATGGTGGGTTTGGAAGGTGGTTCATTTAAGAGGATGGGCGGTTCTTTGGAAATGTATTAAAGAACCGCTACAATCCTTTCAAGTCAAACGGCTTATCTGTGCTGTTCAAAACTGAAACCAGACATTGGCCCTTCCTATTCCTGGTTATGGAACTGGGGACAATAATACCTTCGGTAGTTTCCTGTGTAGGTATTACTATTTCCTTGTCCAAGTTCCCTTGGACTTGGACGCTCCTAAAAACCTCGGATCTGGCCATAACAGATCGCAACTCATTGAGATACCTTAGCGGTATCTCCCCAAAACGTCCCGCTATTATATCATTCTTATAATCGATCGTGAAACTAAAGGGGTCCACGCCCAATCTATTATCCCAATTCCATGCGATGTGACCCAACTTGCCACAATTGTAACATTTAACCTGTTGAAAATTAATTTTAGCCAGATTCCTTGACGTATAGTCCTTCTGAGTATTAGACTTAAATAGATTGATGCGCTGGGTCTCATTCTGAAATACTCTATCTGACCCTCCCTATGCTCCTTTTTTACGTCCGAAAGTTTACTTTGGAGAAGTCGTCGCTGCAGCGTCTCGACTTGCTGCAAATAATGCACCACAGACTCATCCCTGTTCTGTTTAATCGAGATCAACTCTCTGTGCAACTGTAGTGCACTGTGGGGCTCCCTAAAGACGGAAATCAACTCTCCCTTTAACGTCCGCCATTCTGAGATCTCCTTATTCATTAAAATTGTTGTGGCATTGCCACGAATTTTAGTTTTAATGTACTTGAAAAGTACGTTTTTCTGGGTCTGGGATGCCAACTCGATGACATCGGTGCACGCGTCGATGAAGGTAAAAACTTCATCGCTGGTACCGTTGAAGGTGGGAATAAAGGAGATCAACACGTTTATGGGAACTTCCGTCATATTACCGGTGGAACCGTTGTCGTCCCGCGAGTCCCTACGTTCGTCGTTGTTATGTCAACACGGATTTTCACCGTCACCGACTTCAACCTCGCTCGCAGGTGGAGAATTCAGGGCCCCCAAAGAAGCGCGCAAACTGGAGAACATGAGCTACCCTCGACCGCACAGCCCCCGTGCATCCAACTGAGGATCTCCTCTTTTCTTCTTATATTCAAATTCACAAAATCAAAAGCAGTACAAACAACATAAAGATTACTTACAAGATGACTCCGATGAATAGCTCCATGTATTCGCCCTAGTATCAGTGCTGTATCCCACCGCTGCCACCAGAAAAATTTATGTTATGCCTGGGCCGTATGTCTGGACCGGCTATACACTCTTTATAGGCACTAATGGGTCTTCGGGCCAGATGTAGGTTGTGGGAAACCCTCCAGCGTTATCCTCGGCCCAATTATTCGGAGGGCACACGGAACGTTAGATTTTCTTTTCTTTAGACAAACCACTGTTTTAGAGGACCGACACCTCGGCTTAGTAATTTTATTCTTATATATCCTGATGTCTTTACAAGTTATTTTAATTACTTTATATACCCACTTAAGTTACTTTAATTATTTCATATATGTACAATGTTGTCTTTACACTTAATTGTTCAAAAATCTTAATGTTATATTTTCATTTAAGTTAACTTTAATTATTTCATATACGTACAATGTTGTCTTTACACTTAATTGTTCAAATTACTTTTGTTATTTAACAGGACTGCACAGGGTATCTGCTCTGTCGACGGTCAAACTCGAACTCGCTGTATTTCAAATTCTTTTCCCGCTTCTAGCCTCCTTTTCTTTTCTTTTTGCTGACTAACTCAGCGCTACCTCTCTTTGCCTAGCATGCAGAAACATGCTGCCGCCAACTCTCTAGGGGCTCGGATTTCGACATACATTGTCCCTATACAACATACAACACGGAAACCGTTGTGCGGCTCCATTGGATTCGGGTTTCGTAACCCGATTCTTGTGGGCCACACGACAGTGGGTCCGGGACATTTTGCGAATTAAGCAGAATGTTTCCCATGGATCATATTATACTATTGCACGTGGAACATTTTGTGAGTTCGGCAAAATTGTTTCTTTCTGATTATATCATATTATGCGGTTTGGAACTTTCTGTGAATTATGCAAATATTTCTTTTGGATGGATATAGGGTTAGGATTTGGAATATTTTGTTCTGCGATGGATTCGCAGCATCCATAACAATATATATACATGAGTGGATTGAATAGTTTCCGGCCTCAACGTGAAGATAGCAGCACTCGTCAATAAAACTGAATGTAGTAGTGCATCTTTTGACAGTTGCAAAAATTTCAGCTATTTTGGAAGCGTAGTTTTTATTTGACAGTCGTTTGAGTGAATAAATGTGAGTGTTTTTGTGAAAATGGACAAAATTGAGTATAGAGTTGTCGTTAAATTGTTGTTTTTGAAAGGCAATACGACTACGCAAATCAAAAAATGTGTTGGACTCTGTGTATGGGGACTCTGCGCCATCATTTACCACTGTGAAATTTTGGGCAGCTGAATTTAAACGTGGCCGTGAGAGCTTGGAGACGATGAACGTTCGGGACGTCCAAAACATGCACCAACTGACGATAACCTCGCTAAAGTTCACCAAATGGTGCTAGACGATCGCCTGATTAAAGAGAGAGAGATAACAGAGGCTATGAAAATCAAGATTTAGGGATGAAAAAGCTGTCTGCGCGTTGGGTGCCGCGTTTGCTCACATTAGACCAAAAACGTGTTCGAATGAAAATTTCCAACCCTCTGTTTGCGCAGTTTAGGCGCAATAAATCCGAGTTAGGCGTCAATTAATTACTGTCGATGAAACTTGGATACACCATTATATGCCCGAAACAAAAATATAGTCAAAACAGTGGAGTGCAAAGGGGGAATCGGCTCCCCAAAAGGAAAAAACTGTTGTTTCG
The DNA here is from genome assembly GCA_963931805.1 of Microdon myrmicae. NCBI lineage: Eukaryota > Metazoa > Arthropoda > Insecta > Diptera > Syrphidae > Microdon > Microdon myrmicae. Next base: position 38,226,942 of record OZ007498.1, on the reverse strand, counting down.
GTTGGGAAAGTGATGGCGACTATTTTTTGGTATAGTCATGGAGTTATCTTAATCGATTAACTTCAGAAAGGAAAAACCACCACAGGAGCATACTACGCATCATTATTTGCCTAGCCGAAGGCAGAATTTGCGGAAAAACGGCCACATTTGAAGAAAAAGAATATCCTGTTTCACCAAGACAACGCGCCGTGTCACCTCAGCGGTTGCCATGTCGAAAACCCACGAATTACGGTTTGAACTGCTTGACCATCAGCCTTACTCACCAGATCTAGCCCCAAGCAAATTTGTGGCGCTTCTAACAGATACACACACACAATATACAAGCAAATAGTAAAGAATACCGAAAGGAAATTCGAATAAGCAAAGCATCAAAGCCGTATACCATAGCGATAATATAACAATTCCACATCACTTGAGTGTACTTGAGATTAAAAATCGAATTCGTACACACGGCCAGTAGGCTGATGTGGTAAGCATTGGTTCAATTTTTGGTGATTCTAACTGTCATAGCGTCAGTTCGACTCACACGTTCTTCACTATCATCGCAAACTCTATAAGTTCTTTTTGTTCCCTAATCTAAAAATTGTGCCCGAAGGACAGAGATTTTCATCAAATGAAGAGGGAATCACCTTCGCGAACAGTTACTTTGCAGAGAAAAACGCCGAGTACCATTTGGATGGGCTAGAGAGATGAGAGCATCCCTGGGAGAAGTGTGTAGTAGACAAATAAAAATAAATTTTAAGAAAAATAATGTCTTGTATCTTTGAAATGTTGTGTATGAGGCCACCCTCGTACACAACATTTCTTAAGAGTTGTAAGAAACTCCTTACCCTATTCGATTTAAGTACAGTTTTAGACAGATAGACAACTATGAGGAATTGTGCTTCAGGTGAACTGCATAAGTGTGACAATGCAGTTTCTTGTCTTTCGCTTTCCTAGTGTATTGACTGATAGCGGTATTTTGTAACATGAGGAACATCGGACACTTTCCGAACATCTTTCAAGTACCATCGACTGAATACAAATCAACCACTCGACTTCTGAAATTGTCGTCCTTAGCGATTTTAGTGTACACAATTCCGGCTAGTTGGTGCATTCTAACAGAACCGACGAGGCAGTGAGGCTGGTGAAGATGTTTGCGGTCAGCCCCAATTTGACTCAACTCATGGAGAAATTAATGCGAGTACCGGATGCCCGAGGTGATTATGCGAGTACCCTGGATCTTTTTTTGACATCCGAACCGAGTATTTATACCGTGGAGGTTTCTGCGTCGCTGGGAAACTCAGATCGATGCTTAGTATCTGTCGCTCAGCCACTTGCATTACAAGCGAATAACCGGCCTAGGCAGCTTCGCCATGTATGGAAGTATGGAGCAGCTAACTCGGACGATTTACGAGATTTCTTCGCATCCTTTCCATGGACGGAGGTGTGCTTCGGAGACTCCGATGTGAACGCATGTCCAGAGATTATTCTGCTCGGGATGGAGATCTACATCCCACATTTCATTCGATAAACCTTTGTTTGATAACAAATGCGAGCAGATTACAGCGGCAAAAAATAGAGTTGTTAAACTATGGCGCTCCAATCCCACCGAGGGTAACAGAACGAATTTTATTAGAATCAGAAACGTGTGCAACCAGGCAATTGATACCGCGAGGAAAGCTCACAACGACAGAGCGACCAGTAAACTCCTTCGGCGCCCGACTGGTTCGCGCTCTATCTGGCCATGGGAAAAGCTATGAGCAGTAACTTCGCTTCCTCATCGTTCCCTCCGTTGGTGACAGACAGTGGGACGTTACTGAAAAATGTGTTTCCAAAGTTATTTTCCGCGAATTCAAACCTCGATCCCGGTCTATTGGAGCCATCTGTGATCTCAGTGGTACGGTCTTCCATGCGGAATGTGAGATTTCGCCCGCGTACTATTCAACGCATCTACGTGAAGTGGACTGTAGGAAGGCAACCGGCCCGGATGGAATACGAGCAATAGTCTTTAAGAACTGTGCTCCAGAACTGTCGCCGGTTCTTGGCAGACTCTTCCGCTTATATTTTGCACGAAGGAGATTCCCTACCTGGTGGATAATCGCTCGTCTTCAGCCATTCCCAAAGACGAAAAAAAAGTGTCTCCCACAAAATTATCGGCTGATAGCATTACTGTTCTATGTTATTTAACGTGGTAGAAAAAGTCATCAATACTGAGTTAATTAAGAATTTGGAGTGCAACGGACTTCTGAATGATCGCCAATACGGATTCCGTGGCAGGCGGTCCACGGGAGACCTTTTGACACTTATATCCAATATATAGTGTGACGAATTTACACTCGAATAATCATGAATAGCATGCCGGGCGTCTCTCAGTTAGTTCGAACTTGGACGTCGAACGATATACATCGACGCAGTAAGCAAAGTGACAGCGGATATTAAGTGCCAACATAATAAGTGAAGATACAATAAATCTGTTCAGAAAAAGAGAACAAACTTTGAGTTTCGTTTGATTATTCACAATCCAGAGATCGAACCGAGAAAGTCGATAAACGTAAAATCATCTGCGATTGAGTGGAATGGTGAGTCGGGGGCGGACGCATTGGATATCTCCAAGGCTTTTGATCGCGCCTGGCACGGGACATTGCTGAGCAAACTTCGTTCATATGCGACTGGACGAAGAGCTTCCTTGAAAATCTACCGATCCGGGTTATTGTGGACGGCGAGTGTTCGAATCTGTATCCTGTTAATTCTGTGGCGCTCCAAGGTTCTATTTTGGCTCCAACCTTGTTTCCAACCTTCTTTTTGTTTCACATACATGTATACCATAGATATACAACATTCACAAAGAAAAGTGGATTATCGGTTCCACAGCTGATGATGAATGAGCTGAACCTGCAATCTGGGAAAAGCTTGAAATTGCTCGGTGTCACGGTCTATGGGAGTCTATCGTGGCATAAACACGTGCCGAACATCGCCAGGTCAGCCTCAGGAAAACCGAGCTATCTTTTTAGAGCCAAGAAACATTTTACTCCGGCCCAACTTCTTCTCCTCTATAAATCCCAAATTAGACCCGCGCTCGAATATTGCTCTCATGTTTGGAGTTCGGATCCTTCACATACCCTCGACCTACTTGAGAGCATACAGAGACGAGCGCTCCGCCTGATCGGGGACACGGAGCTGACGTCGGGAATACAGTCGCTATCGCATTGAAGGCGCGTAGCTGACCTCAGTCTGTTTTACAGATAATATCACGGGTACTGTTTGTGGGGAAGAAGCGTTGTGCACCGGCGTACGGCGCTGATTCTCTTCTTGCAAATGGGAATTGCATTTGGGATACCACAAACGATGTGGCTTGTTTATGGTATCGCCAGAAAACCTTTGAAGGACAGCGTTCTTTTGTTTGCACAATGCGTGCTAGGGACATTAGTTTCAGCGTCTATTGCATTAATTATATGCAGCTGCTTGGGTTGTTTATTGATGGGGAAAAAAGGTTCCCAGCCAATGTGTATGAAAGGGATTTGTTGTACACATGAATGAAGCTGGGAATAGGCGACGCAAGGGTAATATTTCCTGATATGCGGTTGTACTATATATGAACCGATGAATTTTCTTTCAGGCAGTTTATTATAAGGTAATAAAGAACTCTTACAGGAATTGTATGCGAAGAGATGCAAGAAAAGGTAAGAATTCTTTTACAGGGACTTTTTAGATTATACCTTAGATAACCATAGATGCGTAAAGCATTTAAGGTGCTAATGCGATTGCATTAGCGAAAGCTTGTGCGGACTGGGTTGGTGGGATGGGGGTTTTTTAGGAAAGCGAACCGTGGGATTTGGCGGAACCGCCACATGTTCTTCGGAGATTCGTGGTATTGTTCCACGCAATTCGGCTTATATGCGCTCCACAAGACAATCCGACGGGTCGCACCAGTTTGCGGTTCACCTCCCGACAGCGCGAACATCCCTGTATCAGAACTCGTTCCGTTGCAGAGCGGAGAAGCTGTGGAATTCCCTCCCCGCGCGAGTATTTCCAGCAACTGTTCAAAAAGAACTGCAACAGTTATTTGGTGGCATATCGGGGCGCCCACTGGGCCTTATTGGTTCGCCTCTCCCGAGACAAGTGTAATAAAAAAAAAAATCGATTACGCAACACATTATTTCTGATATGAACGTTTGATGTGATTCCATATGATGTCGAAACAACCGATCAAAACAAACAACTCGCTAAAGTCGTTCGCAAATCAAGATCACATTAACAATTTTCTTCGATTATCATAGAACTGTGCTTCCGAAAATCTTTCAAGTAGCTGGGGTGTTAACAGGAAATATTATTTGAAATGCATCGTATTTGAGGCGGTAATTGATTTAAAGCAAATCATGGTTGTTCAGCCAACATCGTTCTACAAACACTGTATTTAGCTGAATTTGGGGTATTCTTACACTATCAACATCGAAAATACCAATTAATTCGCTGTTCTGCAATGCAGTTCGTGCGTTTCAAAAATGATCAACATCCTTACACTACAACTAGCGGTCTTCAATATTGAAGGAGCGTTACAGTTGTCGCCGTTGAATCCTTGCGCTACGATTTCTACAGTCATCTCCTTGATAACTCCCTGACTTTGCATGGTAACATCGTTTACCACCTGCAATGCCCTAAAACTTTTTACATCTGTCTTGCACTAGATCTTTCCACAGCACAGTGTCTTATCTGCTGTCAGTCAATCAGCTAAACTAATAAATTTAAATCAAAATTCAGCTGATTGACAAACACACTGAGATAAAACTATAACCGACTGACAATCCGGTTTGTCTGATTGTGTAATTGCGACTTCTACCGGACATATAATGTGCGTCTGGTGTAGTAGCAGCTTCTCGCACAAAGGCAACAAAACCACATCAATATGCTAGGTGTTAGAATAAACTCCATCGGGTAAAAGCAAAAAACCAGACTATGTGCTGGGTAATGATATCCAGCAGGCACTTCTTTGCCGCTCTCCTTCTAAGCAACATTCCTCACCAGACTCACTCCAACCTCAGAAAGTGGCATAAACTATTTTGAATCTATTATTCCCGCCGGACATTAAGGCAGCTGCAATCGGTGCTAACCTCTAACTGGCAAGAGGCGTTTAACCACTTGTGGAAAAGGTGCAATCCTCTGCGCTCCAATTAAGTTGAACTTGGCTCTCATGATACCACACGGTTCGTCACGGCGAAGTGGTAAAGACAAAGACCCGATACAGGAAGACCGCAAATTCCAGCTGAACTGCATTTTCTTCGCATTGATGATTATTTCCAGGGCATAGAAACGCCAGCAGCAGCCTCGCCGTAACGTGAAATGACGACTTGGAACACGATTCAACTGTGCTTACTCTGACACGATGCTCCGCCTTTGGGGTTCAAGTTTTTGCACATCAAGCGCATCTGAAATAGAACTGCATCAGGATTATGTGTCATAGTTGAGTAGATGTTGCAAGTTAAGTGTCTTCCCTGATGTATCTCATTCACTGGCTACCTAGGTGATTCACATGATCCTCTTACACAGTCAGCTATTAATTTAAGACTTAGATAGCAGGCGGCTGCTCTGCTGCAGTCACAAAAGGAGTATATGTTAATTCTTCGATCCCCACTGCTCGATTGGTGAACAAGGAATCTGTGTTTTCAACATTGACTCTAGAATGGATTGGGCCATGAAGAGTCCCTTGGGACATATATCCCTTGAAGTCTTTTAGCGGCATCGTTGACAGCTTACCAAGAATCAAAATGAGATATCGAGTGATGGATAATTTATTTCTGCTCTCGGGTTTGTTTGGTCTTACTCTTTGGCAAATCTTGTTTTCGTGTATTTATAATAGGAAACGCTAAGAAAATTGAAAGTATCTTTATATAGTTTATTTAGAAGCTAATTTCGTTTTTTATGAACCTGGGTCTCCTTTTGGTCCGGGTCCTCCTTTCTCACCGCGATATCCTCTAGCTCCTTGTTGGCCTGTCTCTCCTTTAGGACCAGGTGGACCTATTAATCCAGGAGGTCCTGGTTGTCCATGTCTGCCTTCAATGCCACGTTCACCCTTATCCCCTGGAATTCCGATTTCTCCTGGCACGCCGGGTGGTCCTGGTGGGCCTGGTTGACACATGCATTTATCCATCCTTTTTATAAAGCCACCATTGTATCGCATCAAGTTACGATGTTCTTCACAGATAATGCTTACAATTATAATGGTCAAAGTTATACCTGCTTAAAACAAAAAACAGCAATTAGAGACTTAGGTTAAAGGCAAATTTGGGTGATCCTACCAAGTAAACACTGTGCCTGATATGTCATGTCTGCTTCAGAACTACTTCACATCTGGTAGAATCAATTATTTATAGGTATATAAATAAACGTCAGTCCACCTCGTAAAAGTTTACTGCACCGTCAATTGATTGAATGTCTACAAATTAGAAGATAAGGATGCTGTTGGAAGATTTTAATCAGACATCTATTTTAAATTGATCGTTATGGCCTGAAGGTTTCAAAGTTGTTCACTAGCCATTAGCACTTTTTATCTTTGATTGAATTCAAACAAAAAAATTTCACTTCAACTTAATCTTTCAAAACCTCTCTGGATTTGCAGTCTGTTAATGAATAGTTTATTCTCTATTTTAATCCATAGTTACCTCTCAAGTTACCTCAAGTAGTTTGAAGCTAATAGAAATCACCCGAGTCACTATGTGAAGTGAGCTACGCGTAAATAAAATATAGTGGTGGATACTCAATAATACTAAGGTTCATACGACGTAACAACGTTTTCTGCAAATTACTCAGAAACCAAAGTTACCCAAATTCAGAAAAGAAGCGCTTTTATATTCAGTCTTTATTGAGCATCATTCTCAACTACTACCCGCGTTTTTTCGGAATTACGTATTCACCATTAAGCCCACCGGGTCCTCTTTCCCCTTCCGGTCCTGGAGGACCGGGCTCCCCATCGTCACCTGGTTCCCCAGGTAAACCAGGTGGTCCTAATGGGCCTGCTATTCCATCGAGACCTGGATATCCTGGATCTCCTTTCTCACCAGGTATACCGTCCGGTCCACGAATTCCTGGTCTACCAGGTGGCCCTGGTGGACAGTTACAATATTCTGCAAACACAGTTTGAACATACTGCTCCTCTCTCGGTGTATCATCGATTTCATATAATTTCTTGGAACGATAGTTCTCGAAAATATGATCATCGTCAGGGAAATTTTTGCTGACCTGAATCTCATAGTCCGAAATCAAGCCTTCAGCATTGTTTAGTGCTACAATTGAATAAACTGAAAGTACAGAAGTAACAATTATTGGATTTGTCAATTAGGTAATGTCTCACGTGAAAGGCAAACACAGATCCAAACAAAGCGCAGCATCTTTAAAAATCCTCTAAGAGTTCTCAGTATTGCTGATCTTTTATATAACAAATCCGAACAAATGTCATTGATCTCAACCGGTATGTTTGCTTAATTGGCTTCACTTGGTAGTTCATTAAATTTGTTATCGGCGATCTTAGTTATATACTTCTGTTCTGATTGACCTGAAAAGGTCTCTGATAAAATTATCTGTTCTGTTATTGGCGATTTTGGTAAAGTGTACTGAATGCTTAACTAATGAAGTGCTTAAAATCTCAAGATGAGAAATAGACTTAGCAACACCACAATTAGGATTTAATTCAACGTTCATTTTGTGTCTGCATTTTACTTCTCGTACTTACACATTATCACCCACCTAGTCACGCCTTTGAAAGTTGTCAATGACCACTATAAATGGTATTATGTAATGAATGAATGGATCCCCTACCAAACCCTTTGAGTTTCTTCCAATACTTCAAGTTTCAAAAATCTTGTCCCAAGGTTTCTTGCAACTATGTTAACAGATTCTTAGCCTCGCCATCTGTCACTATTGTTGTGAGCTGTATAATGTCGCACTACAGATGTTAATTAGTGTATCACATTATTCTATAAACCGCAACAAACAAATTAAAAAAGGACGATACATGTGTATGCAAAACTACTACTACGTAGTGCAACATGACACGCAAGTAAAGTAATGTGCCTTGATATACTAATGTTATTATTATGTTCTTTTTGTCCTTTTGCTTTAAACCTGTAAAAGCTTCTTACTGCCACTAACAAACCCTTATTAGTGCCAGTATTGGGATGTAGAAGCGACCATATTGAATTCCCTTCGGGAAAATGTTCAATCGTTCTTAAAGGAGCTGCCACGGAAAAATAATGTAAAAAGTATAATACGAGGGTGAATCGAATATAAACGGTAATTTATTTTTACAGATTTATTGAATAATGTTACACGCTAACTATACTATCAACATTTTTAGGAGACTGCGTTATCTACACACTTTTTTGCCACCGATTTGGGAGCTTTAATATCCTTTGTTCGTAGAAAGATTAAGGGAGAGTTTTTAGCCAATTGCGCACGTGCTCCTCGACTTCTTCACTACTTTCGAAAGTTTTTCCTCCAAGTGATTTTGTGGCGGTTCCGCCAAACCCAACGGCCCACTTACCTGAAAAACCCCCATAACTACATCCCAATTGGGATGCGTTTTCGTTAATGCAAGCGCATTAGCACCTTAAGTGCTTTACGCATCTAGGTTATCAAATTTATAATCTAAAATTCCCTGTAAAAGAAAACTTACCTTTCATGCATCTCTTCGCATATAATTTCCTGTAAGATTTCTTTTCTACCTTTTCAGGAATCCCAAAACCTATTCGGTACCTTCGGTTCCCAGGCAAATTTCAACTTTCCCACACCTGCATCGCTATCTCCACCCAGCATACCTGAAACATTTCCTTTTACAAGGACATTTAATGCATAGAACGCATTAGCTAAAATTCCTAAAAATAATTCTTTAATGTGCATATGCACCACGAATACCAAATCATTCGGCACCCTTTGTTATCATTTAAAATGCTATATCGGACAGCTTGTTTTTACAGCTGCAATAAACCGACCCGCGATTCGTTTGTCCAATCGACAAACAATTCCCGCATCCCAATCATTATTATCGGAACCGAATCCTCTAGCATTTTCTAGTATAAACAAGAACTCGGTTCCTACACCAGTGGGAGATGCCATAAACCATGTTCCTACGCATGTAAACATGCATAAGATCCAACTCATCGTTTGTTTTCCCACTAACAAACAATCTTCAATTTTTTTTCAGCCGCAACTAATTACTATGCATATACAAATGCAGGGAAGGGATTCGTTTCTGCCACCAATCCCATTAGCACCTTTTTCCCAACGTCTATTATAGCGACGACGCACAGCGTAAACATGACCCTCTTTACCCAACGAAGGTTCTTCCTTTGTCTTTGCCGTCTGCCCACTTCGTTGTTCCATTGCCGTTCCGCATATGTAAACAATCTGATCTCAACGACCGACTTCACGCAGACCACCACAGGACCCCACCAGTGAGTTCCTCTTTCCTCGTTTTCACCACGAGAGGAACACTTTCTCTCTCGAGAAAACTCACCCCCAGTTGCGAAGTGGCTCTTCATCGAGCAGAGCAACGCTGAGTCTTTTACCATCCACCAACCGCGTAGATCGTTGTCCACTTTCACTCCTCGTCGCGCGCCGAGGACGCGAATACACCGTCGAATATAGTCGAGTAACCGTGGTCGTGAGCCTTAAGTTTTCGTGTGGCTTCAAATTAACCGGACTAATCACCATTATATTAAGACTATATAAACCATATAGGAACGTTGTACAAAATGTATTTCAAATTATATATTGTTGTCTCCTCTTCAATCAGTGTTAAAATAAATAAAAATTAAAGGACCATTTATCTCTACAAACGTGCGGTTTAATCACTTCCTCCCTGTGTTGGTGTTTCGGAGTTTCGTTTGTGTTTCCCTCTCAGTGCGCCTATTTTGCCCTTGGTGTGATTGCATGTTCTGTGACAATTGTTCGATGCTGGTGTTTCCTTTCCTGCTGCAGTGAATCACCAAGAGTTTGGCGGAACCTTGTTGATCAGTGGAGTGAATGATGGAGGAAGAAGGGAACCAAGTGCCCATGTCCGGCACAATACTTCTTCCCTACAATTCCTTCACGGGTGCGAACAAAAACTATTCACAAGGAGGGAAGTCTGGGCTATAAGGAGGGTGTGCGACGGTTTCTCAGCCCATTTCTTTCAATGAATCCGTTATCAAGAACGTTGTGAGGCCATGTCATGAAGAAGGATGACATCTCGGATAGGCATACCCTGTCTTTTGTTCCGATATGCGACTTTTTCCATAGCTGATACCCACTTCTGATGAGATTTCTCCAACAGTTAAGCGGCGATCACTTTTAACGCGCAAAGTGCTTGAATGTCCAGAGGGACACAAAAAAAAACTACATTCTCCCACAAGAAGTAGAAACTTCTGGGCATTTGTTAAGAACATCCAAAACTCGTTCCTTCCCTAATAGTCGATGACATACCAGTCACCAGTGCAATAGAGAAGGCGAATCTACTTGCTGCACATTTTGCAGTAATCTCAACGCTGCCTGATACCACATCAGTTCTACCTCAACTTGAGCATAAGCAACACACCTTGAGCGAGATTCACTTCTGAACGCGTACTGTTGCCCGCACACTCAAGGAGCTAAACGCAAACAAATTCGCTGGTCCTGATGGCATTCCCCCAATTCTCTTGAAGAAATGTTCTTCTTCACTCACTAAACCACTGCGGAAACTCTTCCATTTGTCTTATTTTACTGGCCGTTTCCCGAATAGATGGAAGTCAGCTGAATGTTCAGCCAAATCCCAAAAAGGGCTACAAATCATCCCTCTCTTCTTATCGAGCCTTAGCATTAACTTCTATTCTCTCCAAGGTAATGGAATCACTGATTAACCGTCAACTTTCGAAATATCTGGAATTAAATGACCTCCTCAATACCGCCAATATGGCTTTCGTAGCAACAGATCCACTGGAGATTTCATTGCGCACCTTACCGAAAAGTGGAGCCATTCCATCCACTACTTCGGCTAAAGCAAGGTCACTGTACTGGATATCTCGAAAGCCTTCGACAGGGTATCCAGCCCTTTTATCAAAATTACATCATCTTGCGATAACCAGAATCACCCACATCCTTGAGGATGTTGGGCTCGGTCTCGCGGCATCTGAAAAGAAAAAAAAAAAAAGGGGGGGGGGGGGGGGGGGGGTATCCAAGGATAGTGTGGACAGTGTTAGTCCAGGTGTTCTCTAACTACTTTTATAGAGGGGTGGTGGGAAAGAAATCATACAAGACCGGTGGGTTTTGGGTGCGGTAGTAAACGCAGATCACGTCTTTGGCGTCTGATAATCTGCGCTTTGGTCGGTGTGTATGTTTGTGTTTGTGTCGTCTTGTACTGTGCGTTCGTGTGTTTGGTTTGTTAATAGTAGACCCTATGGGATGGGTCCAGGAATCCTCTATTATAGAGGGGAATGTTGTTGGGAAGGGTGCTTTCTTCAGTTTTGTACTGAAGAAGAAATTGTGGGGGTTTGATCCGAAGAGATCGAGAGAGAGAGAAGGGTCAAGAACGCAAAAGTCCCGTACAAGTAGGTTCTCGCTGTTCTGAATGTTTTCGAGGTACTTGTATGCTAATTGAAGCAAGTACTCGTCGATAGGGGTAATGGAGGCGCCTTCGTATAGGTGAGAGTTGGGGTAATGACGACCGTCAGGCGTTCTAGAATGATTGGTGCATCTTCTGAGGAGTTTCCTTTGGAAAACCCGAAGTATTTCCATTTGAGCCGAAGATATGCAGGACCATATGGGAAAGGCGTACGATATTCCAGACCGGATTAGCGGCTTATAGCAGAGAAGCTTAACTTTGGTGTCAACTTTGTTCCTCCATTTCAAGATGTTGTGCAATTGCTTAGACCGACCGAGGCCCCTTTGGAGAATGTGGGTCACATGTTTGATAAAATTCATTTTTGGGGTATAAGTGACCCCAAGATATTTCATCTTGTCCTGTGGTCTAATCGTAGTATCTCCCATTTTTATTCGAATATTCTGTGAATATCGAGAAGTAGGTTGGGAGTTTTTACTACTCAGAATTATGGCTACTGCTTTGGGTGGATTAAGTCGGATTTTCCATCGACTGTAATACTGATACAGTTCGTCCAAGTGACGGTTGAGTCGATTTGTTGCGAGGTTAGGGCCTTTGGTTGACATGTACACCAGGACGTCATGCGCATAGCATATTTGGTTTACTCTCCCGTCCACAGGGCGGGGAATATCGGAGGTGTAAATATTGAATAAGATGGGGCCTAGAATCGAGCCCTGTGGTACGCCTGCAGCGGCGTGAAAAGTTCGGGAAAGCTTTCCATTCATTCTAACTTGGAAGGTTCTGTTTCGAACGAACTGGTAGATGATGCTACATAGCGTTCTACTGAGGCCAGTATTCAGTAGTTTAAAAGCGAGACCTTCGATCCAAGTCGTATCAAAAGCTTTTTTAATGTCTAGGCTTACCGCAACGGTGGGTTCCTTATTAAAGAGCCGCACGCAGACGTGGTTTTGAAATAAATTGAGAGCCATAGTGGTGCTGTGCGCTCTTCGAAATCCGAATTGGAAATCAGGTATTAGGTGCCTGGCACTGACAAAGTTATTTAGCTTCTCGTATATAATTTTTCATATATTTTGCTGATGCAAGTGAGAAGCAAGATAGGGCGAAAGCTTGAGGGGTGATACGTTGGTTTCCCAACTTTTGCTATTGGGCAAATAATAGCGTGCCTCCAAGCTTGGGGAAAGTACCCCATGTTGTAAGCACGGTTGAACAGAATGAAGAGCTTTATAAAGAATAAGGCAGAAAGCCTTCGCAACGAGTGATATGACATGTTGTCGATACCAGGTGACTTCTTAGGGTGTCGAGATTTAACCAGACTCTGTAGGGTATTTGGTGTGATGAAACCGTGACCATTATCACGTGTGTCATCGAAGTATGCACTGTTAGTTGGGTTAAAGACAACAATTGGCTCGTTGAAGTCGTCCAGCTTACTGTGGACCTCCGAACTAACGATTGCATTAGTTTCCGGGTCGCCATCTTGGAGAGTGAGTTTGTGATTGTTTTCGAAGGTCTCTCCGATGATATTTGCTTTATTGGTGTCGTTATTGACAACAACGCCATTGTGCATAATTGGCCCAGTGATGCGGGAAGGGCCACATATCTTTTTAACATTTTTATAAACGTTCTGGTCCATCTGAATACCCAATGAACACTTGATTCTATTTCTTAGCTATTTATACTACTTCATTCAGATAAGAGTTGTTATCCATTCCCTTGGTAATACGGTTATGGCTAATGATATCTTCTCGTACATTTCTATTGGCTATGATGTCATCCATTCCCTTAGTGATAAGATTACGTCTGACGATGTCTGCTGGTAAATTTCCATTGGTTATCTTAGTGATAAGATTACGTTAACTCTCCCCTTGGTTAAACCTGATGTTCCATCAATAATCCCTTATCTTGTATATTTATTTCTGCTAATTGTATTTCATACAATTCTTTTATTGTTTTTGAAAATTTAGAATTATGAAATTCGTTATATCTTTTACATGCTAGGCTGGCTAGAAATATTATAGTTATAATTACAATTATACATATAGTGATTATCATCATCATCATCGGCACTACAACCGGGATCCGGTCTTGGCCTTATTTAACAAATCTCTCCACCGGTCCCGATTTCGAGCCGATGTCATCCAGTTTAGCACTCCCAGGCTCTGGGCGTCCTGGTCTACGCCATCCTGTAGTGCTCCAAAAAGCCCTACTACCTTTTTCCCCCATTCCTACATACAAATCCTAGCTATTTTAAGCTAAAACCAAAAAACTCATCAAAACCCACAAAAACCCAAACAAAATCCAAAATTCGCAATAAACGAATCAAACATTCGTTTATCGCATAACATTTGCCCCCACGGCGAAGTTTAATCCAAAATCCGAATTAAAATTAAAATTCACAATAAACGAATCTAATATTCGTTTATTGTTCAAATTTGCTCCACGGCATCATGAAAATTCAAAATTCAGAGATCGTTATCTCTATATGAGAGTTTTCTATTCAGGAAAACAAACAAAAACCAAAAGCAGATACATTCACACATCTGCGTAATAGTTTCGTAAGAATTCATTCTTATCTTGTGTAAATACAACATCTCGCTCGAAATACCCAACAAATCGAGATTGTTGTACGAAAATGTGTATCTTTGGGATACAATTTTCGAAGTGTTTTCCTTTATAAAGGGATAGCAAAACGATCTCGAGGCCGCAGTATCTAGATCCTCCTGCCACAGAGCAGTTATTTTCAAAATTCAAATTAAATCAATAAAACTAAATCCAAAATAAAAAACTTCTTTCACTACTTTGGAAATTTTGTGCTGGCACCCAACGTTGGATGATTCTTTTTATATATATACCAGGACGACTCCGAAGAAATCGGTACAGGAACCGGTACTGAGGTTGCAGGGTATAAGGACACTATCCCCTAGGTTACGTCCCACGAACAATCAGGACGTTGCTCTTCCCTCTGGGTCAGAGGAAGCACGGCAACGAACCCTTGCTGAAGTGTGTTGTTCCAGGAGCAATCAATAAAGAGATGCAACGCCCTTTTCAGGACAAGAAAACGCGCTTCCTGAGGAACAACCCCCACAACGGCAAAACACGAACACGTTTTTGGTCTAATGTGAGCAAACGCGGCACCCAACGCGCAGACAGCTTTTTCATGCCTAAATCTTGATTTTATATGTGACAAACACGTTCTTTGGACATTTTCATAGCCTCTGTTATCTCTCTCACTTTAATCAGGCGGTCGTTTAGCACCATTTGGTGAACTTTAGCGAGGTTATCGTCAGTTGGTGCATGTTTTGGACGTCCCGAACGTTCATCGTCTCCAAGCTCTCACGGCCACGTTTAAATTCAGCTGCCCAAAATTTCACAGTGGTAAATGATGGTGCAGAGTCCCCATATACAGAGTCCAACTCATTTTTTGATTTGCGTAGTCGTATTGCCCTTCAAAAACAACAATTTAACGACAACTCTATACTCAATTTTGTCCATTTTCACAAAAACACTCACATTTATTCACTCAAACGCCTGTCAAATAAAAACTACGCATCCAAAATAGCTGAAATTTTGGCAACTGTCAAAAGATGCACTACTACATTCAGTTTTATTGACAAGTGCTGCTATCTTCACGTTGAGGTCGGAAACTTTTCAATCCACCCATGTATATATATTGTTATGGATGCTGCGAATCCATCGCAGAACAAAATATTCCAAACCCTAACCCTATATCCATCCAAAAGAAATATTTGCATAATTCACAGAAAGTTCCAAACCCCATAATATGATATAATCAGAAAGAAACAATTTTGCCGAGCTCACAAAATGTCCCAAGTCCAATAGTATAATATGATCCATGGGAAACATTCTGCTTAATTCGCAAAATGTCCCGAGACTCACTGTCGTGTGGCCCACAAGAAGCGGGTTGCGAAACCTGAATCCAATGGAGCCGCACAACGGTTTCCGTTTTATATGTTGCATAGGGACAATGTATGTCGAAATCGGAGCCCCTAGAGAGTTGGCGGCAGCATGTTTCTGCATGCTAGGCAAAGAGAGGTAGCGCTGAGTTAGTCAGCAAAAAGAAAAGAAAAGGAGGCTAGAAGCGGGAAAAGAATTTGAAATACAGCGATTTCGAGTTTGACCGTCGACAGAGCAGACACCCTGTGCAGTCCTGTTAAATAACAAAAGTAATTTGAACGATTAAGTGTAAAGACAACATTGTACATATATGAAATAATTAAAGCTAATTTAAGTGAAAATATAACATTAAAAGTAATTTGAACAATTAAGTGCAAAGACAACATTGTACATATATGAAATAATTAAAGTAACTTAAGTGTGTATATAAAGTAATTAAAATAACTTGTAAAGACGACATCAGGATATATAAGAATAAAATTACTAAGCCGAGTGTTACGTACCAAAACCACCCACCCAAACATTCATACCGGGCAAAGCCCTATTCAATTTCGGATCACATATGGTGAATCCCCTGCAGATTGATTAATGTACCAATCCGCGAAGAAAAATTCTCTACCGACATCGCTAGAGAATATAACCATAGAGTCCAGAAATACATCTGAGAATAAAACTCAATGGCGGCACCTTTTCTTTTAATCTATTGTAAGGATACGTTTCCTAAACGGAACAAAGGGCGATGCATGTGAATAGGATTGCTGGACAACAATAGCATTAAGATGTACAAAATATCTTTGGCACCGTTGTCCATTAAAATGTAATTACCAAAAACAGCCGTGGTAAATACCAATCCTAAACATTACTAAAAAACCCAAGTAATGTTTAATGGCCTATGGAAATTGTCGATCCTAGAAAAATTACCGAAATATCAAACAAAAGATCGCTGGCTCTCAATAGAGATCCGGATACAAAGGATTTTATGTGAAGTCAGCGAGAAAGCAAAAAACGAAAATAACACGTTGCTTTTAGTTAACGTGGAAAAAAGGTTTTCCTCCGATCAAACGATCGATATAAAGTTGAGTTGGTTTTGTGAATTAGTCCAGAATGGACACAGGAGCTATTTTTCGAGAGTTGGTTGCGAGACTGGACGAGACGATGAGGAAAAATAAAGTAACGTTAGAACCATAATTACGAACAAGTTAAAGTGGTGTTAGACCATAATCCCAATCGAGCTAAGTTAAATTGAAGTGCGAACATTATTCCAAACAAAGTAAATTAAAGTTATGTTATAATCATGAATAAGTTAAGTAAAGTCCAAACAGTTTAAAATAAGGTGACGTTAGAACAATAATTGCGAATATGTTAAGCTAAAGTGGTGTTGTAAATAAACTTAATACAAAAAGAAAAAGAGCAAGATTGTTTTATTTTCAAGTACATATTGGTGGACGTAAAAACTCTAAGCGTAAAAAAGAGAAATACAACGAGGGCCCCGCATAATAATTAGGACCCAACACCAATAACAAATTAACACAGAACATAACCCTACACGAGGTGTCGGTCCTCTAAAACAGTGGTTTGTCTAAAGGAAAAAAAAATCTCACGCTCCGTGTGCCCTACGAATAATTGGTCCGAGGGTAACGCCGAAGGGTTCCCCATAATAATATAAATATATATTTAAAGTAAAATTTATCTAAAGGGTTTTGTTGTTATTTCAGTTGAAAGATATTATGCTTTAATATATATCATAACTCTGAATTGTAAATTGTGTGGATGTAGTGCTCTAAAAAGCCCCACCACCTTTTTCCCCCATTCCTAATCCAAAATCCTAGCTATAATACGCTAAAACACATAAACCTATCAAAACCCGAAAAAACCCAAACATGATTCAAAATTCGCAATAAACGAATCAAACATTCGTTTATTGCCTAACACTTGCCCCCACGGCATTACTAAATCCAAAATCTCGAATTAAAATCAAATTCGCAATAAACGAATTTAATATTCGTTTATTGTTCTACATTTGCTCCACAGCATCACCAAATCTAAAATTCAGAGATCGTTATCTCTATCCCAAATTTTCCATTCAGGAAGACAAACAAAAAACTCAAAAGCAGATACATTCACACATCTGCGCGATAGTTTCATAAGAATTCAAGAAATTGAATTCTCATCTAAAGTCAATACAACATCTCGCTCGAGATATCCAAAAAATCGAGATTGTTGCACGAAAATGCGTGTCTTTGGGATACAATTTTCGATTCCCTTTCCTCTATAATGGAATAGCTTAGTGATCTCCGGGCCGCAGTCTTAAATCGATCTTAGTCCCTGGAGGAAATACCCCAGTGGAAAAACTAACAAAAATAATTGGAAAAATAAAATTTTAATTTGTGAACGAAAACAACACGGATTTTCATTTAGCGGCCAATTGATAGCTAAGTATCACCTGGCCTGGAAGATCAAGAGAAGACCAAGGACAAAGGGCCAATTAAGGACGTTACTCTTCCCCCAGGTATACGAGGAAGCACGGTAACGACCCCTTTTGTAGGACGAGTTTCAGGAGCGGTCAAATTTTAAGAGATCGCCTTGTCCTTTTAAGGACCAGGAGACACGCGTCCTGGAACAAAACCCCTACAAAGAATACAACATGGAGGTTTCTCCTTTATAAATGATATACAATAAAAAGAAGTACAAAGATATACGCCAACTGATGCCACCGGTCTTAAATGACGCACTATGCGGTTACCCTACGAGAGCGAAGTGGTCTTTGGTATATCGATTGGGGGTCTTCCATGTCCCAATAGTACCTATTCTGTTTATCAGCAAAGCCAACTAAGTCGGAGTATGCTTTGTTGCCTGCAATGATCCTTTACCACGTATTTTTCTCCTTTTTGGAACTATTGTTTGAACGAAACGTTCTAATAACTGTATTGCTGCTACCTCACATAAACTACCCAAATAGAGAAACGAAATCAAACCGCGGTATAAAAAGCACCACGTTAATTGCTATATGTAAAAGAGAACTATAAAAATGCCGATTTACTCCTTATTCTTTTTATTTAGTTAAGTAATAATAATACTTATTGATACAGCCATTAACCAGAGATTGTGTAAAGAACATTGTAACTTTTCTATTAGAGAAAAGAATCTAGGCGAGAGGCAAGTAATCCATCTTTAGTGGCAGTTTAACATGTCCATTCGCAAAATGACCCTGTGACAATTCTCAAGCGAAAATAAGTGTAGGCGTGCTACACCGACTACATACAATTACTGAAGGTTGTCCATTCCACAACAGCTAAACTAAAAAAAAGAAGGTAACGTTAATTAAATAAATTAATATATGATCTCAACACCCTAGAGCTGAAGAGGTCTGGTGTAATGGACTTATTATTCACAAGCCATCTCACCTTTCATAACTTGAATATTCAAATTCTCGTTATTTCATGGTGCGTCTAAAAATAAATAAATGTGTTATTACCCAAATAAATGGACTAAAATATATAGAGGAAAATGAAAGTGTAAGGATTTTCTTACCTCGAAGAATTCTTCGTTGAAATATTTTTATTGAACTCCCGCTTTAGAGAGCGACCAATCAACTCGAATAATTCGTTCGAATAAAAATTATTGAACTAAAATTCAATAATCACACGATTCAGTTTTTGCTTTGCAAAGCAACTTTGATATTACGGATTGCTAAGTGAATAATTTTTATAATATTACGGATTGCTTAGAGAATAATTTTTTATAAATCACGTGTGCATGGTGTACATGCTCGAGACAAAGAGTGAAGTCCTATGTGCTGCCCACAGTAAAAATAAGAAGGGATTAGTTTGAAATGATGGCCAAGATATCATTAAGCAATATAAGACACGGCTCGCATCGTGATGAACACCATCAATTATTTTATAAGAAGCAGTTTTAATGACAACGAGAACTAACTGAATAGAACGACCAACAAAATAATCCCGTGCTTTGAACGAGAGGTTCTTCAAATAGATAGAATGGCAATCTTTCCTTCGTCGAAGTTGTGCGTAGAATGACTCCACTTATCACTGATGTAAGCTATTCGATTTTTGCCGGATTTTGAATGTTTCAAGATGATTTGAATATATTAGACGGAGGTTAAAATTGTAATGGAGACCGAACTTATTTTGCACAAGAGTATGCGGGTCGAGTGTAAAAACACCTTACATGAACGATAGCATTAAACCTTGGCGCTTTTTGGCTTTTCTAAGTTTTCACTGTCAGTGTCTATTTGAATATTGATAATTCTCGTCGAATCAGTTCAATTCCGTTTAATTCAAGTCTACAACTAGACTGAAAAGAAATAAGAAAGTTATTAAATATGATATAATAACTTTTTTTCTTGTTTGTTTCGCAATCACAAAACAGAAAAAGTTTACAAAGTTTGTGAAAACAACTGAATTTCAATTTACTTCTTTAGCACTATAGCCGCGTTCCCTAAAATTCTCCAAAACTTCAGCTCGTATATCGGCCAACACCGTCTCCAGACATTAACCCTCAATGCGTCAACACACTTGAACCTTTCTCCAATCCCGCTCCAAGAAATACAATTCCTCGCTGCGGGACACTTCAGACCACCGTATTGTGACAATCAAAAATGCTCTGCAAACCAACTGTTACAATAAAAACGACTGTTTTGGAAAATCATACTTAAAATATTACCAACCATGCAGACGATCTGTAGAAGTCAATGGCACGTATGATCGTTTTTGTTATAAAAACCTTTATATAAGACAGAACCAAAACAATCACATCTAAGTCGGACAATTCGATTCCGGATGTGAATAGACTATTTAGGTTACATCGTTACAATCTCCAGCCTGTTGTGTTTATAAAAATGTTTGTGTTTAAAATATCGTTGTGTCTACAATGTTATGTTATAAATTGTTGTGTTGTAATATTCAAATGCTATATTCCTTAGCTTTTCAATTAATTAATGTATGCACAAAGGGTTTTTTGTCCAAAAAGGGTTGTGTAGTAGTTTTGTGGGGGTTCTTTAAAGCTTACCTGAAGAGCCCCCATATTTGCAACCCAACCCCCATATTTGCACCTCAATCACCAGCATACCTGAAACGATTTCCTTTCTCAAGGATATTTAATGCATTCAGCGCATTATCTAAGAATCCCTAAAAGAATTCTCCCAGCATTCACGCATTTAATGCGTTATTCAAATTCCCTGTAAAGAATTCTTCATATCATACGGGCATCATAAATCCCAACCCATTGGCACCCTTTGTCATCGTCAAAATGCAATAGTATTCTTTACTATTTGCTTGTATATTGTGTGTGTATCTGTTAGAAACGCCACAAATTCGCTTGGGGCTAGATCTGGTGAGTAAGGCTGATGGTCAAGCAGTTCAAACCGTAATTCGTGGGTTTTCGACATGGCAACCGCTGAGGTGACACGGCGCGTTGTCTTGAAGAAACAGGATTTTCTTTTTCTTCAAATGTGGCCGTTTTTCCGCAAATTCTGCTTTCGGCTAGGCAAATAATGATGCGTAGTATGCTCCTGTGATGGTTTTTCTTTTCTGAAGTTAATCGATTAAGATAACTCCATGACTATACCAACAAATAGTCGCCATCACTTTCCCAACCGAAACAACAGTTTTTGCCTTTTTTGGAGCCGATTCCCCCTTTGCACTCCACTGTTTTGACTATATTTTTGTTTCGGGCATATAACGGTGTATCCAAGTTTCATCGACAGGAATTAATTGACGCCAAACTCGGATTTATTGCGCCTAAACTGCGCAAATAAAGGGTTGGAAATTTTCATTCGAATGTAGTGCTCCAAAAAGCCCTACTACATTTTTCCCCCATTCCTACATCCAAATCCTAGCTATTTTAAGCTAAAACCAAAAAACCCAAACAAAATCCAAAATTCGCAATAAACGAATCAAACATTCGTTTATCGCATAACATTTGCCCCCACGGCGAAGTTTAATCCAAAATCCGAATTAAAATTAAAATTCACAATAAACGAATCTAATATTCGTTTATTGTTCAAATTTGCTCCACGGCATCATGAAAATTCAAAATTCAGAGATCGTTATCTCTATATGAAACTTTCCCTTCAGGAAAACAAACAAAAACCAAAAGCAGATACATTCACACACCTGCGTAATAGTTTCGTAAGAATTCATTCTTATCTTGTGTAAATACAACATCTCGCTCGAAATACCCAACAAATCGAGATTGATGTACGAAAATGTGTATCTTTGGGATACAATTTTCGAAGTGTTTTCCTTTATAAAGGGATAGCAAAACGATCTCGAGGCCGCAGTATCTAGATCCTCCTGCCACAGAGCAGTTATTTTCAAAATTCAAATTAAATCAGTAAAACTAAATCCAAAATAAAAAACTTCTTTCACTACTTTGGAAATTTTGTGCTGGCACCCAACGTTGGATGATTCTTTTTATATATATACCAGGACGACTCCAAAGAAATCGGTACAGGAACCGGTACTGAGGTTGCAGGGTATAAGGACACTATCCCCTAGGTTACGTCCCACGAACAATCAGGACGTTGCTCTTCCCTCTGGGTCAGAGGAAGCACGGCAACGAACCCTTGCTGAAGTGTGTTGTTCCAGGAGCAATCAATAAAGAGATCTAACGTCCTTTTCAGGACAAGAAAACGCGCTTCCTGAGGAACAACCCCCACAACGGCAAAACAAAATGTTGGCGGCAGCGCGTGGGATACCCACAATCCGCCCACCACAGAAGGAGGATCAGAACAAACAAAATTCTGGTGGCAGCAGAGAATCGGACTGATTCCCAATATCCCCTACCAGTAAAAGCATAGAGCACATAAGGTTACAGAGAACCACCGGCAACAAAATAACAAAAAGCGCTTCAGTGAAAATAATAATAAATTCAAAACAAATTTTGATAAAAACAGCGTGCCCGGGGCTAAACACCGGCAAAGTGACTTAAAATTTTAAAATTTCTAAAAGCGTCGCCTGGGGCTTAAACACCGGCAGAGTGAAAAGCAAACAAAGGTAATAAAAGTGACAAGCAGAGACGACCACATCTAGCAGCGACGACATCACTGGAGGCACCAAAACTAATATATGCAGTGGAGTAGCCAAAGATAGACCGATTCCTGATGCAGCGGCAACACCCAGAGTAAGCAGCGTACTCCACGATTTCCACAGGTACTTATATTTTATTTTATTTAGTGATTTATAATTGAGGCCCCCCAAAATAAAATTGTTTTTTTTTAATTCAAAACCGTTAATTACAAGGACGTGCTAAAAATGAATCGAGTTGTTCTTTTTACACGGGGATAAAGAATAACCCCCCAAAGTTTATAAAAAATAATTTGTTAACTTGTTTTTCTAATGATAATAAACAAAGTTTGTTCTCATTTTCCAAGCCATATATAAGCATAAAAGCCAAAAGTGATAAATCCAATTAATAAAAGAAAATTTTTCACAAGTACGCACTTATTTTTCCAAAACTATTTTGGCTTATAGAAAAATTTTTAAATACATTTTCCTTAATAAACGTATATTTTTAAACACACATTTATTTTTCCTAAATTTTTTCCAAAAAATAACAAAGAAAGACTAATCAAATAAAATCAAATTTTTCCATTTATAAGGGGATAAAGAAAAACCCCCATTTTATTAAATATCCTGACAAGTTTTAAATATATTTATAGAAGGGAACAACTAAAAACCCCAAAATTTTAACAAATTCGTTTTTAAAACTTTTACTTATCATAAGGGGACAAAAGAACAACCCCAAGAATTTGATTTCAGCTAAATTTTCACATATACATACATATATACATATTTTTCCATTAATTTAAATTTCTTTGGTGAAGATTTTCTCATAAGCATATTTTTCTATTTGATTTAAACTTCTTTGGGAAGATTCCATCTCATATTTACGTGGTTAGCTGAACATAAACAGGAAAGCTAAGCTTTTGATGCTTGCCTTACCGTCGTCCGGACTCTTTTGTGTGTTGGATTTTTCCTTTTGTAACATTAGCATCCTTTGGAAACTATTTTGAACATCTTTTCACCTCTCTACCTTCCACACTTTAAACATTTCTTCGAAAGGGTTGTATCTCTCACCTTAGGAATAAAATACACTTTTCCCATAGCTTTGAAGGTATTTGTTCTTGTTTTCAATAATGAAGATCTCCTACCCTTATTTGGGAAGGTCTGTTCCACAAATACGTCGTTAGCGACAAAAATAAACCGGGTACGCGTTCGCAGAGACCTGAGCCCGAGCTCATACAAAATCGCGAGGACGAAACATCAGAAACCGTACGTACGGAAACATGCGAACAGAGTTCAAGAATGAACTTACCAATAGGTTTAAGCGACGTACTGGGATTCGTGCCGGTATTTAACGGCGACCCAAACGAACTTGAGGGTTTCGTCTCTTGTGGACATTTTGTTCTCACAAGCACAAGATGACAACCAGAAATCTTTTATTCTAAAGGTGGTCAAAACCAGATTGCAGGGACCGGCGCGTGATTGTATCAGGCATAAAATCATTTCTACCTGAGAAGATCTTGTTTCAGAATTAGAGGGAGAATTTAAAGCTCTCATCTCTAGGTCTGCTGCCCAAAATAACTTAGTGGAAACAAAACAAGATAGCAAGGAGGGTGTGAAAGAATTTTCAAATAGACTCACACATCACCTGCATGAATTGGACAGCGCCACATACGCTAGTTCATCTGAGCCTGCAGTCAGAACTTATCTTCTGGCTGAGAATCAGAGACTCGCGTTGAATACGTTTGAGGATGGGATACGAAATTCCAGGCTCAGAATCTTGGTGAAGTCTCACAACGCCCCAAATTTAAAAGCAGCCATCAGCTACGCTTTAGAACAATCTCGAAGAGTAGGTGGCGAAAACTCAATGCAAACTTCCAATAACACTTTTAGAAATAACCAACACATTGTTTGCCAAACATGCAACAAGAGAGGACATACTTCTGCGACTTGCTATCGTAACACTAATTTTCCTAATTTCATCCCCCAACGCATTAAGACTGAGGCTGAACGTCTCCAATGCACATACTGTCGAAAGTATAATCACACTCAGGCAGAGCGCAGAACCAGGTTAGCTCATATGCGAAACCAGGACCAACCTTCAACGAGTCGAAATCCTTTCAGAACTCAGCCCAATCAATCTCAAAACAGGACAATGACAAACTCGCCCCGGATTGTAAATCGAAATACCCGACAAAATCAAAATATTAACAGGGTATCCAATCAACAACAGGGAAACGAACTCACTCGGGCAGCGAGCAACGGCAAACCTTCTCGAGTTCAGATAATCGCCGATATACACCCCATCCCGATGTAAATTTTCAAATGCGCGTATTTTTCTGCCCTGAATTTAAGGAGCCAGTAATACGTGTAAAATGTAATCCATCGGATAAACAATACTCGACTTTCCTCATCGATACAGGCGCCGACATCAGCTTGATCAAATTAAATAATCAATACATTCAACAATCTGTAGAAAACTCAGACCCAGTGACTATATCCACCATTGCTGGAAAAACGGTCAGCACATGCGGAAAGGTATTGGGGGAATTCGAATTTAAAACAGACAGGCACTCCATACCCTTTAAGCATAACCTTTTTGTAGTGGGAAGCAATGTAGAATTTTAACACGATGGCATACTGGGAAGCGATTTCCTTGAGAAGCACCAGTGCCACATTAACTTTGAAAAGGGATTCCTTAAATTCGCTGTAAAGAAGAGAACCACGGTAGAACTCGAGCAGTTTTTAGGAAACAATAACGAGGACAAGGAAAATATTCAGAATGCCCCGCCTTACGAGATGTCTTCCACGGCAAATACAGGCATTCTTGAAAATTGGATAACACCGTTCGTGAGTCAACATCCGAATCCGTTTGTCTACGGGCCGGATCTGATACTGTGACAAACACAACGAAACCAACCACCCTTGAATCTTCCTCTTCCCATTTAAATAAAGTTTGTGGTAACGAAAAAGTTAAGGAAACTGCTGAAAAACTAAGTTCAGGAAAACACGAACCTGAAACTCTAATATCCTCAGTAAAAATAAAACAAAATCCTACAATTGATCTCATAAAATTGCAACCGCGATCCCAACAAATAGTGGAGATCCCCTTTAAAGAAAAATCCAGTCAAGAACTGATTATTAAAAAATCCGATCTCATGCCAGGGGTAATAGTTTGACAACACCACAGGACCACAAAATAAAGGTATTACTAATGAACACATTAGACACCGATCAAGAAGTAAGCACCAACGACATCGAAGTCGAATGGGAAGATCTGGATGACTACAATGTGTTACAGGCGGATGAAACTAAGAACTTTCTAAAAAATAGGCTTGAATGGCTAGAATCACTCCTAGAGTTGCGTCGTTGTAACCAGGAAGAAAGGATATCTATCCTAGACATCTGCCGCAGATTTAACGATCTCTTTTACCTAGAGGGCGACCATCTCACACACACTGACGCCATAGAGCATCAGATCATCACGGAAGAAGGAAAGCCCCCACTTTACATAAGACCATATCGCCTCCCAGATAACTCGAAGCAAGATATCCACAAACAAGTGAATGAAATGCTTCAGGATGGTGTGGTACAACCAAGTTTCAGTCCTTGGAATTCCCCTCTCTTACTAGTACCCAAGAAGGCCGGACCTGATGGGACAAAACGGTGGAGAGTAGTTGTCGTCTTTAGAGCACTCAATAAATTAACAGTCGGAGACGCATATCCATTGCCCAATATTATAGATATTTTGGACCAGCTGGGAAAAGCTAAGTATTTTAGCACTTTAGATCTAGCAAATGGTTTCCACCAAATATGCATGGACAGTAGAGACAAGGCAAAAACAGCGTTTAGCACACCCTTCGGACATTACGAATATAATCGAATGCCCTTCGGACTTAAAAACGCACCTGCCACATTCCAGAGGCTTATGAATAATGTACTCATGGGTCTCCAAGGAATAGAATGTTTCGTCTATGTAGATGATATTGTAATTTACGGATACGATCTGAACGATCACAATTCCCGACTTACCAGAATTTTCGAGCGATTACAAAGACACAATCTGAAAATACAACCAGAAAAGTGTCACTTCATAAGGAAGGAGCTCACCTACTTAGGGCATGTTATTTCAAAGGAAGGTATAAAACCAGATCCAGAAAAAACTAAAGCGGTGAAAACGTTTCCAACGCCCAAGAAACAAAAAGATGTAAAATCTTTTCTCGGTTTTGTAGGCTACTACAGAAAATTTATTCCAAATTTCGCCGAACTGGCAAAACCTTTAAGCAAATTACTCAGGAAGAATGTTCCATTTCATTGGGATGCCTTTTGTGATGAGGCATTCACAACTCTAAAAAGAAAGGTTATTACCCCACCAATACTGGCTTATCCAGACTTTAACCGGGAGTTTATAATAACCACGGATGCTAGCAATGTTGCGTTAGGAGCAGTCCTATCTCAAGGTACAATAGGACAAGATAAACCTATTGCTTTCACTAGCCGAACCCTAAACGACGCCGAAACACGGTATACAACGTCTGAAAAGGAATTACTAGCAATCGTTTTTGCATTAGCACAGTTCCGACCATATGTCTACGGACGAAAGTTCACAATAGTAACTGACCATAGCTCTCTACAGTGGCTTATAGGACGAAAGGATCCTACATCCAGACTTATGCGATGGAGAATTCTACTCGAAGAATATGAGTACACAATCGTCCATAGAAAAGGAAAGCAAAATGCAAATGCTGATGCTCTCAGCCGTATAACAATGACTACCCCAGTCGATTCCATCAAAAATAATATCCTCGTCACCACACAAAGTAAAGCCAAACTCGAAGAAGATGTGGCTGCACAATCATACAAAGATACTACCAATCTTGTATGGCAAGAACAAACAGGGTACATCTATACCAAGAAGAAACTTGGACTACGTATTATAATCCTCCCATTGATAGACTCTGCCGAGGAAGAAAACCTGGCAGGAAGAATCCCAAACTTCACCAAGCCAGACGTAGGTAAAATTACGTTTCATGAGCAAGATGGGTTATGCGCCATCACATTGCCATTGCCTTTCAGAAACCTAAGCGACCAGGAAACCGCTAAGGGTTCCCTTATTGATTTGAAGAAGATTTGCGAAGACCAGAATTTCAATTCCATTGGAATTTTAGTGCCCTTGATACAAAACGAATCAAAAGTAGCACTTAATAACTTGCTAAAAGAAACTTTTGCTCACCTCAACGTGACAATGTACGTTTTCTCCAATAAAAAGAAGCTTCTAACATACCACAACTCACCTTTCGGAGGACACCAAGGAGCCACCCGAACAATCAATAGATTGAAGCAAAAATATTACTGGCGCACAATGACCGCTGACGTCGCGGCGTATATTCGAAAATGTGCCTCCTGCCAGATAAACAAAAGTGGAGAAATCCTAGGATTCCTATGAAGATAACCACAACAAGCTCCAAACCTTTTGAAAGAATTGCTTTAGATATAGTAGGACCATTACCAGTCAGTTATAATGGAAATAAATACCTACTAACGTTTCAAGACGATCTGACTAAATTCTCAGGAGCTTACGCACTGGCCAGCGCCGAAACCAAAAACGTGGCCAGGATTTTCGTTGAAAATATCGTCTGCCAGCACGGCATACCATCTTCTCTATTAACTGACCGAGGTGCAAATTTTCTCAGCGCACTTTTTAAGAACATTTGTTCCTTACTTAAAATGAGAAAACTAAACACAGCACCCTACCATCCACAAACGAATGGAGCACTAGAACGGAGCCATAGAACTCTGGTGGAATACCTCCGCAACTATGTTAACCAGGATCCTCTCACTTGGGACACCTGGATACCTTACGCAATGTTTGTGTATAATACTACACCCCACAGTAATACAGGCTACACGCCGCATGAATTACTATATGGTTTCCCAGCCGAAATACCCAGTTCTCTCAGACAAAACCCCGAAAGCTCTTATAACTACGACCATTACGCAAATGAATTAAAAATGCGACTACAACATGGTTATCGTACAGCAAAGGGAATACTGATAGAGAAAAAACAAAAATCCAAAGCATACTACGACCAAAAAGTAGGCAGAAAAAAATGTAATGTTGGCGACAAGGTTCTGTTAAAGAACCACTCAAGACCTAACAAACTAACCTCCCTATAGAAAGGCCCCTACGAAATTGTAAGGATCCTATCCGAAGAAAATTCAATCATCAGAATAGGAAAAGGAACCCGAATAGTCCACAACAATAATATAAAACCATTTGTGGATTAGGCAATCACAAATAAGAAACCCAAAATAAATAAAATAAAGGTTGAAGGAAAGTAAATGTATAGATGTATTTATAACCTTACAAAAACAAAAAAAAAAGAAAAATAAATGTATATACGTATAAAAAAAACCTTAGAAAAATCATAAAGTAACACTGTACGAAAATACCACGATAATGTATTTAAAATTTGCCTGCAAAATTTTTCTTTTCAAATACTGTTACTGATAAATAATCTTTTAAATATTATACAATATTTTAATTAACCGAAATAAACAAACAAACCAAAAAATATATCTATAAAGAAAAATATATATACAACTAATAATGTTAAATTCACCTCTTAACAAATTATTGTTCAAAAACGAAATAGATAGATAGAATAAACAAAGAAAATTTATAAATTCAGGAGATAACAAATAAAATATAACAAGAAATTAAATCTCCACATAACTCATATGTTTCAAAAATAGAAGTTTCAAAACTATACTATAAACAAATATTGACTATCGAAAAATGTATTATACAAATATTATAATCAACCATCACTAACTTAAATAAATAAACAAACAAACATTTTTTGTAATAATAAATAAAACAAAACTTACGATACGAAATAATGTTAGAATAAGAATTTATATAAGTACAAAACATTTTGCAATGAATAAATTCTAATAAAATTTTAGTATAACTCAAAACAAATTTAAAAAATGTCTAGAATTGAATTTTACGTACAAACTACATGAAAAATTATATAAATAAATAAGGACAATGAAAAGTCCTCAAACAAAATGCTCTGTAAATAATATGTAATACTGAAAATTGTAATAGTAAGCCTTAATAATCTTACGCAACACTTATATATATATATTGTACCACAAATTGGAAAATCTATAATAGTACTTTATAAACAAAAACAAAAAAAAAACCTCTTATATAAAAAGAAGAAAAAACATATTACTCACAATTGTTACTAAACGTAATGAAAAAAAAATAAGATAAACACTGTAAATAACACTTTTAATATATGTAATTACAACTTAATCATTGATCACTTTAAATATCAAAACAAAAAAAATTGTACTGTAAGCTAAGAAAATTAAATATTGCATACATAAAACTAAAATGAAAAAAAATCAGGCCTATGTAACGAAATCGCGATACTATCATTCTTTATTCCCAATCACACCTATTTTCCAGAAAATTAATCTCATAAAGATCAATTTTCTTTTTTTTCAAGGGGGGGAGGATGTAGTGCTCCAAAAAGCCCTACTACGTTTTTCCCCCATTCCTACATCCAAATCCTAGCTATTTTAAGCTAAAACCAAAAAACCCATCAAAACCCACAAAAACCCAAACAAAATCCAAAATTCGCAATAAACGAATCAAACATTCGTTTATCGCATAACATTTGCCCCCACGGCGAAGTTTAATCCAAAATCCGAATTAAAATTAAAATTCACAATAAACGAATCTAATATTCGTTTATTGTTCAAATTTGCTCCACAGCATCACGAAAATTCAAAATTCAGAGATTGTTATCTCTATCTGAAACTTTCCCTTCAGGAAAACAAACAAAAACCAAAAGCAGATACATTCACACATCTGCGTAATAGTTTCGTAAGAATTCATTCTTATCTTGTGTAAATACAACATCTCGCTCGAAATACCCAACAAATCGAGATTGTTGTACGAAAATGTGTATCTTTGGGATACAATTTTCGAAGTGTTTTCCTTTATAAAGGGATAGCAAAACGATCTCGAGGCCGCAGTATCTAGATCCTCCTGCCACAGACCAGTTATTTTCAAAATTCAAATTAAATCAATAAAACTAAATCCAAAATAAAAAACTTCTTTCACTACTTTGGAAATTTTGTGCTGGCACCCAACGTTGGATGATTCTTTTTATATATATACCAGGACGACTCCAAAGAAATCGGTACAGGAACCGGTACTGAGGTTGCAGGGTATAAGGACACTATCCCCTAGGTTACGTCCCACGAACAATCAGGACGTTGCTCTTCCCTCTGGGTCAGAGGAAGCACGGCAACGAACCCTTGCTGAAGTGTGTTGTTCCAGGAGCAATCAATAAAGAGATCCAACGTCCTTTTCAGGACAAGAAAACGCGCTTCCTGAGGAACAACCCCCACAACGGCAAAACAAAATTTTGGTGGCAGCGCGTGGGATACCCAAAATCCGCCCACCACAGAAGGAGGATCAGAACAAACAAAATTCTGGTGGCAGCAGAGAATCGGACTGATTCCCAATATCCCCTACCAGTAAAAGCATAGAGCACATAAGGTTACAGAGAACCACCGGCAACAAAATAACAAAAAGCGCTTCAGTGAAAATAATAATAAATTCAAAACAAATTTTGATAAAAACAGCGTGCCCGGGGCTAAACACCGGCAAAGTGACTTAAAATTTTAAAATTTCTAAAAGCGTCGCCTGGGGCTTAAACACCGGCAGAGTGAAAAGCAAACAAAGGTAATAAAAGTGACAAGCAGAGACGACCACATCTAGCAGCGACGACATCACTGGAGGCACCAAAACTAATATATGCAGTGGAGTAGCCAAAGATAGACCGATTCCTGATGCAGCGGCAACACCCAGAGTAAGCAGCGTACTCCACGATTTCCACAGGTACTTATATTTTATTTTATTTAGTGATTTATAATTGAGGCCCCCCAAAATAAAATTGTTTTTTTTTAATTCAAAACCGTTAATTACAAGGACGTGCTAAAAATGAATCGAGTTGTTCTTTTTACACGGGGATAAAGAATAACCCCCCAAAGTTTATAAAAAATAATTTGTTAACTTGTTTTTCTAATGATAATAAACAAAGTTTGTTCTCATTTTCCAAGCCATATATAAGCATAAAAGCCAAAAGTGATAAATCCAATTAATAAAAGAAAATTTTTCACAAGTACGCACTTATTTTTCCAAAACTATTTTGGCTTATAGAAAAATTTTTAAATACATTTTCCTTAATAAACGTATATTTTTAAACACACATTTATTTTTCCTAAATTTTTTCCAAAAAATAACAAAGAAAGACTAATCAAATAAAATCAAATTTTTCCATTTATAAGGGGATAAAGAAAAACCCCCATTTTATTAAATATCCTGACAAGTTTTAAATATATTTATAGAAGGGAACAACTAAAAACCCCAAAATTTTAACAAATTCGTTTTTAAAACTTTTACTTATCATAAGGGGACAAAAGAACAACCCCAAGAATTTGATTTCAGCTAAATTTTCACATATACATACATATATACATATTTTTCCATTAATTTAAATTTCTTTGGTGAAGATTTTCTCATAAGCATATTTTTCTATTTGATTTAAACTTCTTTGGGAAGATTCCATCTCATATTTACGTGGTTAGCTGAACATAAACAGGAAAGCTAAGCTTTTGATGCTTGCCTTACCGTCGTCTGGACTCTTTTGTGTGTTGGATTTTTCCTTTTGTAACATTAGCATCCTTTGGAAACTATTTTGAACATCTTTTCACCTCTCTACCTTCCACACTTTAAACATTTCTTCGAAAGGGTTGTATCTCTCACCTTAGGAATAAAATACACTTTCCCCATAGCTTTGAAGGTATTTGTTCTTGTTTTCAATAATGAAGATCTCCTCTTTGAGTTCTCTGCCTTTTCTTACCCTTATTTGGGAAGGTCTGTTCCACAAATACGTCGTTAGCGACAAAAATAAACCGGGTACGCGTTCGCAGAGACCTGAGCCCGAGCTCATACAAAATCGCGAGGACGAAACATCAGAAACCGTACGTACGGAAACATGCGAACAGAGTTCAAGAATGAACTTACCAATAGGTTTAAGCGACGTACTGGGATTCGTGCCGGTATTTAACGGCGACCCAAACGAACTTGAGGGTTTCGTCTCTTGTGGACATTTTGTTCTCACAAGCACAAGATGACAACCAGAAATCTTTTATTCTAAAGGTGGTCAAAACCAGATTGCAGAGACCGGCGCGTGATTGTATCAGGCATAAAATCATTTCTACCTGGGAAGATCTTGTTTCAGAATTAGAGGGAGAATTTAAACCTCTCATCTCTAGGTCTGCTGCCCAAAATAACTTAGTGGCAACAAAACAAGATAGCAAGGAGGGTGTGAAAGAATTTTCAAATAGACTCATACACCACCTGCATGAATTGGACAGCGCCACATACGTTAGTTCACCTGATCCTGCAGTCAGAACTTATCTTCTGGCTGAGAATCAGAGACTCGCGTTGAATACGTTTGAGGATGGGATACGAAATTCCAGGCTCAGAATCTTGGTGAAGTCTCACAACGCCCCAAATTTAAAAGCAGCCATCAGCTACGCTTTAGAACAATCTCGAAGAGTAGGTGGCGAAAACTCAATGCAAACTTCCAATAACACTTTTAGAAATAACCAACACATTGTTTGCCAAACATGCAACAAGAGAGGACATACTTCTGCGACTTGCTATCGTAACACTAATTTTCCTAATTTCATCCCCCAACGCATTAAGACTGAGGCTGAACGTCTCCAATGCACATACTGTCGAAAGTATAATCACACTCAGGCAGAGCGCAGAACCAGGTTAGCTCATATGCGAAACCAGGACCAACCTTCAACGAGTCGAAATCCTTTCAGAACTCAGCCCAATCAATCTCAAAACAGGACAATGACAAACTCGCCCCGGATTGAAAATCGAAATACCCGACAAAATCAAAATATTAACAGGGTATCCAATCAACAACAGGGAAACGAACTCACTCGGGCAGCGAGCAACGGCAAACCTTCTCGAGTTCAGATAATCGCCGATATACACCCCATCCCGATGTAAATTTTCAAATGCACGTATTTTTCTGCCCTGAATTTAAGGAGCCAGTAATACGTGTAAAATTTAATCCATCGGATAAACAATACTCGACTTTCCTCATCGATACAGGCGCCGACATCAGCTTGATCAAATTAAATAATCAATACATTCAACAATCTGTAGAAAACTCAGACCCAGTGACTATATCCACCATTGCTGGAAAAACGGTCAGCACATGCGGAAAGGTATTAGGAGAATTCGAATTTAAAACAGACAGGCACTCCATACCCTTTAAGCATAACCTTTTTGTAGTGGGAAGCAATGTAGAATTTTAACACGATAGCATACTGGGAAGCGATTTCCTTGCGAAGCACCAGTGCCACATTAACTTTGAAAAGGGATTCCTTAAATTCGCTGTAAAGAAGAGAACCACGGTAGATCTCGAGCAGTTTTTAGGAAACAATAACGAGGACAAGGAAAATATTCAGAATGCCACGCCTTACGAGATGTCTTCCACGGATAATACAGGCATTCTTGAAAATTGGATAACACCGTTCGTGAGTCAACATCCGAATCCGTTTGTCTACGGGCCGGATCTGATGCTGTGACAAACACAACGAAATCAACCACCCTTGAATCTTCCTCTTCCCATTTAAATAAAGTTTGTGGTAACGAAAAAGTTAAGGAAACTGCTGAAAAACTAAGTTCAGGAAAACACGAACCTGAAACTCTAATATCCTCAGTAAAAATAAAACAAAATCCTACAATTGATCTCATAAAATTGCAACCGCGATCCCAACAAATAGTGGAGATCCCCTTTAAAGAAAAATCCAGTCAAGAACTGATTATTAAAAAATCCGAAATCATGCCAGGGGTAATAGTTTGACAACACCACAGGACAACAAAATAAAGGTATTACTAATGAACACATTAGACACCGATCAAGAAGTAAGCACCAACGACATCGAAGTCGAATGGGAAGATCTGGATGACTACAATGTGTTACAGGCGGATGAAACTAAGAACTTTCTAAAAAATAGGCTTGAACGGCTATAATCACTCCTAGAGTTGCGTCGTTGTAACCAGGAAGAAAGGATATCTATCCTAGACATCTGCCGCAGATTTAACGATCTCTTTTACCTAGAGGGCGACCATCTCACACACACTGACGCCATAGAGCATCAGATCATCACGGAAGAAGGAAAGCCCCCACTTTACATAAGACCATATCGCCTCCCAGATAGCTCGAAGCAAGAAATCCACAAACAAATGAATGAAATGCTTCAGGATGGTGTGGTACAACCAAGTTTCAGTCCTTGGAATTCCCCTCTCTTACTAGTACCCAAGAAGGCCGGACCTGATGGGACAAAACGGTGGAGAGTAGTTGTCGACTTTAGAGCACTCAATAAATTAACAGTCGGAGACGCATATCCATTGCCCAATATTACAGATATTTTGGACCAGCTAGGAAAAGCTAAGTATTTTAGCACTTTAGATCTAGCAAATGGTTTCCACCAAATATGCATGGACAGTAGAGACAAGGCAAAAACAGCGTTTAGCACACCCTTCGAACATTACGAATATAATCGAATGCCCTTCGGACTTAAAAACGCACCCGCCACATTCCAAAGGCTTATGAATAATGTACTCATGGGTCTCCAAGGAATAGAATGTTTCGTCTATGTAGATGATATCGTAATTTACGGATACGATCTGAACGATCACAATTCACGACTAACCAGAGTTTTCGAGCGGTTACAAAGACACAATCTGAAAATACAACCAGAAAAGTGTCACTTCATAAGGAAAGAGCTCACCTACTTGGGGCATGTTATTTCAAAGGAAGGTATAAAACCAGACCCTGAGAAAACTAAAGCGGTGAAAACGTTTCCAACGCCCAAGAAACAAAAAGACGTAAAATCTTTTCTCGGTTTTGTAGGCTATTACAGAAAATTTATCCCTAATTTCGCCGAACTGGCAAAACCTTTAAGCAGATTGCTCAGGAAGAATGTTCCATTTTATTGGGATGCCTTTTGTGACGAGGCATTCACAACTCTAAAAAGAAAGGTTATTACCCGACCAATACTGGCTTATCCAGACTTTAACCGGGAGTTTATAATAACCACGGATGCTAGCAATATTGCGTTAGGAGCAGTGCTATCTGAAGGTACAATAGGACAAGATAAACCTATTGCTTTCGCTAGCCGAACTTTAAACGACGCAGAAACTCGATATACAACATCCGAAAAGGAATTATTGGCAATCGTTTTTGCACTAGCCCAGTTCCGACCATACGTTTACGGACGAAAATTTACTATAGTCACTGACCATAGTTCTCTACAGTGGCTTATAGGACGAAAAGATCCTACATCCAGACTTATGCGATGGAGAATTCTACTCGAAGAGTATGAGTACACAATCGTCCATAAAAAAGGAAAGCAAAATGCAAATGCTGATACTCTCAGCCGTATAACAATGACTACCCCAGTCGATCCCATCAAAAATAATATCCTCGTCACCACACGAAGTAAAGCCAAACTCGAAGAAGATGTGGCTGCACAATCATACAAAAATACTACCAATCTTGTATGGCAAGAACAAACAGGGTCCATCTATACCAAGAAAAAACTTGGACTACGTATTATAATCCTCCCATTGATAGACTCTGCTGAGGAAGAAAACCTGGCAGGAAGAATCCCAAACTTCACCAAGCCAGACGTAGGTAAAATTACGTTTCATGAGCAAGATGGGTTATGCGCCATCACATTGCCATTGCCTGTCAGAAACCTAAGCGACCAGGAAACCGCTAAGAGTTCTCTTATTGATATGAAGAAGATTTGCAAAGACCGGAATTTCAATTCCATTGGAATTTTAGTGCCCTTGATACAAAACGAATCAAAAGTAGCACTTAATAACTTGCTAAAAGAAACTTTTGCTCACCTCAACGTGACAATGTACGTTTTCTCCAATAAAAAGAAGCTTCTAACAGATCCTAACGAAATACAAAAATTACTCGCGGAATACCACAACTCACCTTTCGGAGGACACCAAGGAGCCGCCCGAACAATCAATAGATTGAAGCAAAAATATTACTGGTGCACAATGACCGCTGACGTAGCGGCGTATATTAGAAAATGTGCCTCCTGCCAGATAAACAAAAGTGGAAGAAATCCTAGAATTCCTATGAAGATAACCACAACAAGCTCCAAACCTTTTGAAAGAATTGCTTTAGATATAGTAGGACCATTACCAGTCAGTTATAATGGAAATAAATACCTATTAACGTTTCAAGACGATCTGACTAAATTCTCAGGAGCTTACGCACTGGCCAGCGCCGAAACCAAGGACGTGGCCGAGATTTTCGTTGAAAATATCGTCTGCCAGCACGGCATACCATCTTCTCTATTAACTGACCGAGGTGCAAATTTTCTCAGCGCACTTTTTTAGGACATCTGTTCCTTACTTAAAATGAGATAACTAAACACAGCACCCTACCATCCACAAACAAACGGAGCACTAGAACGGAGCCATAGAACTCTGGTGGAATACCTCCGCCACTATGTAAACCAGGATCCTCTCACTTGGGACACCTGGATACCTTACGCAATGTTTGTGTATAATACTACACCCCACAGTAATACAGGCTACACGCCGCATGAATTACTATATGGTTTCCCAGCCGAAATACCCAGTTCTCTCAGACAAAACCCCGAAAGCTCTTATAACTACGACCATTACGCAAATGAATTAAAAATGCGACTACAACATGGTTATCGTACAGCAAAGGGAATACTGATAGAGAAAAAACAAAAATCCAAAGCATACTACGACCAAAAAGTAGGCAGAAAAAATGTAATGTTGGCGACAAGGTTCTGTTAAAGAACCACTCAAGACCTAACAAACTAACCTCCCTATGGAAAGGCCCCTACGAAATTGTAAAGATCCTATCCGAAGAAAATTCAATCCTCAGAATAGGAAAAGGAACCCGAATAGTCCACAACAATAATATAAAACCATTTGTGGATTAGGCAATCACAAATAAGAAACCCAAAATAAATAAAATAAAGGTTGAAGGAAAGTAAATGTATAGATGTATTTATAACCTTACAAAAACAAAAAAAAACAAAAATAAATGTATATACGTATAAAAAAACCTTAGAAAAATCATAAAGTAACACTGTACATACCACGATAATGTATTTAAAATTTGCCTGCAAAATTTTTCTTTTTAAATACTGTTACTGATAAATAATCTTTTAAATATTATACAATATTTTAAATAACCGAAATAAACAAACAAAACAAAAAATATATCTATAAAGAAAAATATATACACAACTAATAATGTTAAATTCACCTCTTAACAAATTATTGTTCAAAAACGAAATAGATAGATAGAATAAACAAAGAAAATTTATAAATTCAGGAGATAACAAATAAAATATAACAAGAAATTAAATCTCCACATAACTCATATGTTTCAAAAATAGAAGTTTCAAAACTATACTATAAACAAATATTGACTATCGAAAAATGTATTATACAAATATTTTAATCAACCATCACTAACTTAAATAAATAAACAAACAAACATTTTTTGTAATAATAAATAAAACAAAACTTACGATA
This sequence comes from Microdon myrmicae, assembly GCA_963931805.1. NCBI lineage: Eukaryota > Metazoa > Arthropoda > Insecta > Diptera > Syrphidae > Microdon > Microdon myrmicae. The sequence goes on along the minus strand of OZ007498.1, from coordinate 38,188,736 downwards.
CGAAATAATGTTAGAATAAGAATTTATATAAGTACAAAACATTTTGCAATGAATAAATTCTAATAAAATTTTAGTATAACTCAAAACAAATTTAAAAAATGTCTAGAATTGAATTTTACGTACAAACTACATGAAAAATTATATAAATAAATAAGGACAATGAAAAGTCCTCAAACAAAATGCTCTGTAAATAATATGTAATACTGAAAATTGTAATAGTAAGCCTTAATAATCTTACGCAACACTTATATATATATATTGTACCACAAATTGGAAAATCTATAATAGTACTTTATAAACAAAAACAAAAAAAAAACCTCTTATATAAAAAGAAGAAAAAACATATTACTCACAATTGTTACTAAACGTAATGAAAAAAAAATAAGATAAACACTGTAAATAACACTTTTAATATATGTAATTACAACTTAATCATTGATCACTTTAAATATCAAAACAAAAAAAATTGTACTGTAAGCTAAGAAAATTAAATATTGCATACATAAAACTAAAATGAAAAAAAATCAGGCCTATGTAACGAAATCGCGATACTATCATTCTTTATTCCCAATCACACCTATTTTCCAGAAAATTAATCTCATAAAGATCAATTTTCTTTTTTTTCAAGGGGGGGAGGATGTAGTGCTCCAAAAAGCCCTACTACGTTTTTCCCCCATTCCTACATCCAAATCCTAGCTATTTTAAGCTAAAACCAAAAAACCCATCAAAACCCACAAAAACCCAAACAAAATCCAAAATTCGCAATAAACGAATCAAACATTCGTTTATCGCATAACATTTGCCCCCACGGCGAAGTTTAATCCAAAATCCGAATTAAAATTAAAATTCACAATAAACGAATCTAATATTCGTTTATTGTTCAAATTTGCTCCACAGCATCACGAAAATTCAAAATTCAGAGATTGTTATCTCTATCTGAAACTTTCCCTTCAGGAAAACAAACAAAAACCAAAAGCAGATACATTCACACATCTGCGTAATAGTTTCGTAAGAATTCATTCTTATCTTGTGTAAATACAACATCTCGCTCGAAATACCCAACAAATCGAGATTGTTGTACGAAAATGTGTATCTTTGGGATACAATTTTCGAAGTGTTTTCCTTTATAAAGGGATAGCAAAACGATCTCGAGGCCGCAGTATCTAGATCCTCCTGCCACAGAGCAGTTATTTTCAAAATTCAAATTAAATAAAAAATAAAACTAAATCCAAAATAAAAAACTTCTTTTACTACTTTGGAAATTTTGTGCTGGCACCCAACGTTGGATGATTCTTTTTATATATATACCAGGACGACTCCAAAGAAATTGGTACAGGAACCGGTACTGAGGTTGCAGGGTATAAGGACACTATCCCCTAGGTTACGTCCCACGAACAATCAGGACGTTGCTCTTTCCTCTGGGTCAGAGGAAGTACGGCAACGAACCCTTGCTGAAGTGTGTTCTTCCAGGAGCAATCAATAAAGAGATCCAACGTCCTTTTCAGGACAAGAAAACGCGCTTCCTGAGGAACAACCCCCACAACGGCAATACACGAACACGTTTTTGGTCTAATGTGAGCAAACGCGGCACCCAACGCGCAGACAGCTTTTTCATGCCTAAATCTTGATTTTATATGTGACAAACACGTTCTTTGGAGATTTTCATAGCCTCTGTTATCTCTCTCACTTTAATCAGGCGGTCGTCTAGCACCATTTGGTGAACTTTAGCGAGGTTATCGTCAGTTGGTGCATGTTTTGGACGTCCCGAACGTTCATCGTCTCCAAGCTCTCACGGCCACGTTTAAATTCAGCTGCCCAACATTTCAGTGGTAAATGATGGTGCAGAGTCCCCATACACAGAGTCCAACTCATTTTTTGATTTGCGTAGTCGTATTGCCCTTCAAAAACAACAATTTAACGACAACTCTATACTCAATTTTGTCCATTTTCACAAAAACACTCACATTGATTCACTCAAACGACTGTCAAATAAAAACTACGCATCCAAAATAGCTGAAATTTTGGCAACTGTCAAAAGATGCACTACTACATTCAGTTTTATGGACGAGTGCTGCTATCTTCACGTTGAGGTCGGAAACTTTTCAATCCACCCATGTGTATATATTGTTATGGATGCTGCGAATCCATCGCAGAACAAAATATTCCAAACCCTAACCCTATATCCATCCAAAAGAAATATTTGCATAATTCACAGAAAGTTCCAAACCCCATAATATGATATAATCAGAAAGAAACAATTTTGCCGAGCTCACAAAATGTTCCAAGTCCAATAGTATAATATGATCCATGGGAAATTCGCAAAATGTCCCGAGACCCACTGTCGTGTGGCCCACAAGAAGCGGGTTACGAAATCCGAATCCAATGGAGCCGCACAACGGTTTCCGTTTTATATGTTGTATAGGGACAATGTATGTCGAAATCGGAGCCCCTAGAGAGTTGGCGGCAGCATGTTTCTGCATGCTAGGCAAAGAGAGGTAGCGCTGAGTTAGTCAGCAAAAAGAAAAGGAAAGGAGGCTAGAAGCGGGAAAAGAATTTGAAATACAGCGAGTTCGAGTTTGACCGTCGACAGAGCAGACACCCTGTGCAGTCCTGTTAAATAACAGAAGTAATTTGAACAATTAAGTGTAAAGACAACATTGTACATATATGAAATAATTAAAGCTAACTTAAGTGAAAATATAACATTAAAAGTAATTTGAACAATTAAGTGCAAAGACAACATTGTACATATATGAAATAATTAAAGCTAACTTAAGTGAAAATATAACATTAAAAGTAATTTGAACAATTAAGTGTAAAGACAACATTGTACATATATGAAATAATTAAAGCTAACTTAAGTGAAAATATAACATTAAAAGTAATTTGAACAATTAAGTGCAAAGACAACATTGTACATATATGAAATAATTAAAGCTAACTTAAGTGAAAATATAACATTAAAAGTAATTTGAACAATTAAGTGTAAAGACAACATTGTACATATATGAAATAATTAAAGCTAACTTAAGTGAAAATATAACATTAAAAGTAATTTGAACAATTAAGTGCAAAGACAACATTGTACATATATGAAATAATTAAAGTAACTTAAGTGTGTATATAAAGTAATTAAAATAACTTGTAAAGACAACATCAGGATATATAAGAATAAAATTACTAAGCCGAGTGTTACGTACCAAAACCACCCACCCAAACATTCATACCGGGCAAAGCCCTATTCAACTTCGGATCACATATGGTGAATCCCCTGCAGATTGATTAATGTACCAATCCGCTAAGAAAAATTCTCTACCGACATCGCTAGAGAATATAACCATAGAGTCCAGAAATACATCTGAGAATAAAACTCAATGGCGGCACCGTTTCTTTTAATCCATTGTAAGGATACGTTTCCTAAACGGAACAAAGAGCGATGCATGTGAATAGGATTGCTGGACAACAATAGCATTAAGATGTACAAAATATCTTTGGCACCGTTGTCCATTAAAATGTAATTACCAAAAACAGCCGTGGTAAATACCAATCCTAAACATTACTAAAAAACCCAAGTAATGTTTAATGGCCTATGGAAATTGTCGATCCTAGGAAAATTACCGAAATATCAAACAAAAGATCGCTGGCTCTCAATAGAGATCCGGATACAAAGGATTTTATGTGAAGTCAGCGAGAAAGCAAAAAACGAAAATAACACGTTGCTTTTAGTTAACGTGGAAAAAAGGTTTTCCTCCGATCAAACGATCGATATAAAGTTGAGTTGGTTTTGTGAATTAGTCCAGAACGGACACAGGAGCTATTTTTCGAGAGTTGGTTGCGAGACTGGACGAGACGATGAGGAAAAATAAAGTAACGTTAGAACCATAATTACGAACAAGTTAAAGTGGTGTTAGACCATAATCCCAATCGAGCTAAGTTAAATTGAAGTGCGAACATTATTCCAAACAAAGTAAATTAAAGTTATGTTATAATCATGAATAAGTTAAGTAAAGTCCAAACAGTTTAAAATAAGGTGACGTTAGAACAATAATTGCGAATATGTTAAGCTAAAGTGGTGTTGTAAATAAACTTAATACAAAAAGAAAAAGAGCAAGATTGTTTTATTTTCAAGTACATATTGGTGGACGTAAAAACTCTAAGCGTAAAAAAGAGAAATACAACGAGGGCCCCGCATAATAATTAGGACCCAACACCAATAACAAATTAACACAGAAAATAACCCTACACGAGGTGTCGGTCCTCTAAAACAGTGGTTTGTCTAAAGGAAAAAAAAATCTCACGCTCCGTGTGCCCTCCGAATAATTGGTCCGAGGGTAACGCCGAAGGGTTCCCCACAACCTACATTTGACCCGAAGACCCGTCAGTGCCTATAAAGAGTGTATAGCCGGTCCAGACATACGGCCCAGGCATAACAATATATATATATATTTTAAGTAAAATTTATCTAAAGGGTTTTGTTATTATTTCAGTTGAAAGATATTATGCTTTAATATATATCATAACTCTGAATTGTAAATTGTGTGGATGTAGTGCTCTAAAAAGCCCCACCACCTTTTTCCCCCATTCCTAATCCAAAATCCTAGCTATAATACGCTAAAACACATAAACCTATCAAAACCCGAAAAAACCCAAACATGATTCAAAATTCGCAATAAACGAATCAAACATTCGTTTATTGCCTAACACTTGCCCCCACGGCATTACTAAATCCAAAATCTCGAATTAAAATCAAATTCGCAATAAACGAATTTAATATTCGTTTATTGTTCTACATTTGCTCCACAGCATCACCAAATCTAAAATTCAGAGATCGTTATCTCTATCCCAAATTTTCCATTCAGGAAGACAAACAAAAAACTCAAAAGCAGATACATTCACACATCTGCGCGATAGTTTCATAAGAATTCAAGAAATTGAATTCTCATCTAAAGTCAATACAACATCTCGCTCGAGATATCCAAAAAATCGAGATTGTTGCACGAAAATGCGTGTCTTTGGGATACAATTTTCGATTCCCTTTCCTCTATAATGGAATAGCTTAGTGATCTCCGGGCCGCAGTCTTAAATCGATCTTAGTCCCTGGAGGAAATACCCCAGTGGAAAAACTAACAAAAATAATTGGAAAAATAAAATTTTAATTTGTGAACGAAAACAACACGGATTTTCATTTAGCGGCCAATTGATAGCTAAGTATCACCTGGCCTGGAAGATCAAGAGAAGACCAAGGACAAAGGGCCAATTAAGGACGTTACTCTTCCCCCAGGTATACGAGGAAGCACGGTAACGACCCCTTTTGTAGGACGAGTTTCAGGAGCGGTCAAATTTTAAGAGATCGCCTTGTCCTTTTAAGGACCAGGAGACACGCGTCCTGGAACAAAACCCCTACAAAGAATACAACATGGAGGTTTCTCCTTTATAAATGATATACAATAAAAAGAAGTACAAAGATATACGCCAACTGATGCCACCGGTCTTAAATGACGCACTATGCGGTTACCCTACGAGAGCGAAGTGGTCTTTGGTATATCGATTGGGGGTCTTCCATGTCCCAATAGTACCTATTCTGTTTATCAGCAAAGCCAACTAAGTCGGAGTATGCTTTGTTGCCTGCAATGATCCTTTACCACGTATTTTTCTCCTTTTTGGAACTATTGTTTGAACGAAACGTTCTAATAACTGTATTGCTGCTACCTCACATAAACTACCCAAATAGAGAAACGAAATCAAACCGCGGTATAAAAAGCACCACGTTAATTGCTATATGTAAAAGAGAACTATAAAAATGCCGATTTACTCCTTATTCTTTTTATTTAGTTAAGTAATAATAATACTTATTGATACAGCCATTAACCAGAGATTGTGTAAAGAACATTGAAAAAAAGCAACTTTTCTATTAGAGAAAAGAATCTAGGCGAGAGGCAAGTAATCCATCTTTAGTGGCAGTTTAACATGTCCATTCGCAAAATGACCCTGTGACAATTCTCAAGCGAAAATAAGTGTAGGCGTGCTACACCGACTACATACAGTTACTGAAGGTTGTCCATTCCACAACAGCTAAACTAAAATAAAAGAAAGCAACGTTAATTAAATAAAATAATATATGATCTCAACACCCTAGAGCTGAAGAGGTCTGGTGTAATGGACTTATTATTCACAAGCCATCTCACCTTTCATAACTTATGTATTACTTAACTATGTTAGCCATAATTTCAATATTCAAATTCTCGTTATTTAATGGTGCGTCTAAAAATAAATAAATGTATTATTACACGAATAAATGGACTAAAATATATAGGGGAAAATGAAAGTGTAAGGATTTTCTTACCTCGAAGAATTCTTCGTTGAAATATTTTTATTGAACTCCCGCTTTAGAGAGCGACCAATCAACTCGAATAATTCGTTCGAATAAAAATTATTGAACTAAAATTCAATAATCACACGATTCAGTTTTTGCTTTGCAAAGCAACTTTGATATTACGGATTGCTAAGTGAATAATTTTTATAATATTACGGATTGCTTAGAGAATAATTTTTTATAAATCACGTGTGCATGGTGTACATGCTCGAGACAAAGGGGAAAGCCCAATGGACTGTCCACAGTGAAAAAAAAGAGAGGTTAATTTGAAATGATGGCCAAGATATCCTCAACGAATATAAGACACGGCCCGCATCGTGATGAACGCTATCAATTATTTTATGAGATGCAGTTTTAATGACAACGAGAACTAACTGAATAGAACGACCAACAAAATAATCCCGTGCTTTGAACGAGAGGTTCTTCAAATAGATAGAATGGCAATCTTTCCTTCGTCGAAGTTGTGCGTAGAATGACTCCACTTATCACTGATGTAAGCTATTCGATTTTTGCCAGATTTTGAATGTTTCAAGATGATTTGAATATATTAGACCGAGGTTAAAATTGTTATGGAGACCGAACTTATTTTGCACAAGAGTATGCGGGTCGAGTGTAAAAACACGTTACATGAACGATAGCATTAAACCTTGGCGCTTTTTGGCTTTTCTAAGTTTTCACTGTCAGTGTCTATTTGAATAGTGATAATTCTCGTCGAATCAGTTCAATTCCGTTTAATTCAAGTCTACAACTAGACTGAAAAGAAATAAGAAAGTTATTAAATATGATATAATAACTTTTTTTCTTGTTTGTTTCGCAATCACAAAACAGAAAAAGTTTACAAAGTTTGTGAAAACAACTGAATTTCAATTTACTTCTTTAGCGCTATAGCCGCGTTCCCTAAAATTCTCCAAAACTTCAGCTCGTATATCGGCCAACACCGTCTCCACACATTAACCCTCAATGCGTCAACACACTTGAACCTTTCTCCAATCCCGCTCCAAGAAATACAATTCTTCGCTGCGGGACACTTCAGACCACCGTATTGTGACAGTCAAAAATGCACTGCAAACCGACTGTTATAATAAAATCGACTGTTTTGGAAAATCATACTAAAAATATTACCAACCATGCAGACGATCTGTAGAAGTCAATGGCACGTATGATCGTTTTTGTTATAAAAACCTTTATATAAGACAGAACCAAAACAATCACATCTAAGTCGGACAATTCGATTCCGGATGTGAATAGACTATTTAGGTTACATCGTTACAATCTCCAGCCTGTTGTGTTTATAAAAATGTTTGTGTTTAAAATATCGTTGTGTCTACAATGTTATGTTATAAATTGTTGTGTTGTAATATTCAAATGCTATATTCCTTAGCTTTTCAATTAATTAATGTATGCATAAAAAGGTTTTTTTTCTCAAAAAGGGTTGTGTAGTAGTTTTCAATTGTAATGTTTACAATACCTAATTATTATAGTCAAATGCACAACAAAATGTTCACATATTCAAAGCTCGCACTCCTCGTAGTTTGACCTCAGCTTTTAATAATAGTACATATACATTTGGGGTACTCACGTGACCGCAGTCCTCTTTGGGGTGGCCGTTGTTCTCTGCCCTCTGATGCTGCTGCAGGAACGCTGGATCCTACCGGAGCTTGTATATGCGGGGCACTTTCCGATGACTGTACCGACATCCTAAGCTTCGCCTCAGGGTAATCGAATGTACTCTCATAAATCCGTTATATATTGGTTTATCTCGGTTATGTGAACAATTGTCAATGCGTTGTCATCGATGCCCTCAGGTTCACTGTCGGATCTGTGGGTTTTTGCCAAACTTCACGACGTCGTCAGGACCAACTTCACAACATTTATTTCCATTTATAAAGAATGTAAACTCGTTTGCACTTCAAAGCATATAATTTTATTTATAATGAATGTAAGTTCGTTTGCACTTCAAAACATAAAATTTATTTACAAAAGATGTAAGTTCGTATGCGTTTCAAAACATATTATTTCATTTATAAGGAATATAAGTTCATATGCACTTCAAAACATATATAATTTTATTTACAACGGATGTAAGTTCGTATGCACTTCAAAGCATATAATTTTATTTATAAAGCATGTAAGTTCGTTTGCACTTCAAAACATATTATTTCATTTATAAGGAATGTAAGTTCATATACACTTCAAAACACATATAATTTTATTTACAACGGATGTAAGTTCGTATGCACTTCAAACATATAATTTTATTTTCAAAGAGTGTATTTTCGTTTTGCACTTCGTAACATATAATTTCATTCAACAAAGAGTGTATTTAACCGAGAGTGTAAGTTCGTTTTTGCACTACAGATTTTATTTCGATTTACGTCAACCACTACCGACGAGACAGAATGGACTAACTTGTGATTTTACTAATCCCTTGGGACGGCCCAAGAGGGATGTAAATTAACGTGAGGGCGCGACCTGCCCTCACGGAATCCAAACCGAGATTAAATTATTTCATCGAAGCGATAGGATACCAAAATCCCATCATCGCTTCGATGACCAAATTTGGTAATATGTTCCTTTTGCATTAGGTTCAACTCAAAAGGGGTGGATATACACACACGATGATTGCTTTCGCTGCTCATCGTGTGCGTCCGCAAGTATGCAAACATTGCATAAGTCCCCTCTTTAAGTTCGCAACAGGTGCGAGTATCTCGACGGCAAAGGGTTGCAGTGTTTACACGATCAGTGGCTACGAGTAGCGTGATGCTGATCGTGTGCGTGTTGTTGGTGTATCCTCGCAGTCGAACTCTGATGGTAATTTTCAATTTGCGAATTCGACCGCCGGGGCGCCAGCCGGATGCCCTCATGTATCGGTCGTTCGATGTGGGCATGCTTGCTAAGGCAAAATACCTTTTTCTGCTGGCGCACAAAAGAATATCGTGTAGATATTGCACAGGCAATATTGGTTGGTTGGTTGTTAAACCAAATTGCCTTGAAGAATATAGCATTTGATGCCGCTGGATTTCACATCAGCGCGACTTAATGTTTCACAGGTTTTGCTTCGATTTTGCAGGTACAGTACAGAAGGTAAGGACAGGCTTTTAATGTATTTCAGGAAACTGTTACCTTTTGTAGCTGTAAGGTAAGTAGTGGCGTTCAATGGAACTGCCACGGTACTTGTTTCTCTTTTGTTGTATGCCCTATTTGGGGTTTTTACGTAGATTCTGCGACGATGGGTGCTGGCGTTCGGAAGAATCGCCACAGATCAACTTCCACACTCGGTTAAGCATCTAGGTCGTTGGCCGTCAACCCTCAATCTCTTCTCTGTACTTCAATTCGAAACAAAGGGGGTTCCCTGGGGATTTCTTCATAGAAATTCGCTGATGTCGTTTTAGCTGAGAGTCCACATCGAAATCAAGAAACAATTAACAACACCGACTATGCTCATGGCACTTTTTCTTCTTAGCAACCCGCAGCCGTTCTCCGACCGCACCAGGAAATAAAGACCGTCAACAGCCGTGTCAGAAGCCTGTAATCTTCTCCGTTTCCTCTTTTGTTCTCTGGGGCCGTTGTCTCGATGAAGAAGCTTGGCTACGAACAACCTCGAAACTGATCGAAGATGTCATCGGCGAATAGAGCTTATGCAGGTTTATGCATCAGCTATATTTGTTATTTATATTTTTTATACCAATTGTAATATGTATTTTATGTGTTTAAAGTATGAAATGTACATCGTTTAAATGAATATGTTTAATTTATGTTGTAAAGCAATGAGATGTAGTTTATGTTTTATTTATTATATGAGCAAATCACAATGTACTTTGTGTTTTGTATTTAAGTTTAGTTTGAAAATGTGGTTTAAAATTGTTTAAGCGTTTTACATGTTATCTATGCCTGTTCATGTTTAATGTTTCCTCGCGGGGACAAAGGCGCTGGGGGAGTTACCTCGTAAGAATCCATTCAATACCCATATACCTCTTCTACTATCTCCCGCTGACCCCGCTTGTAATTTCGGGGAAGGCTGGTGATATTATGTGGGGGCGAAGCCGCGACGCCAGCATGGGCGAGAATCCTACCTCGTCCCCACAACTTCCACCAAAGTTCCACCAAGTAAAACGCCGAAGGAAAAGGACGAAACGCCGCCACGTTTGTCCACAACCGGGAGTAAGGGGAGAACACAGTCCACCGATGGTGATCGAAGTTCACGACATACCGTTCACGAGGAGGAAAAGTTAAACACACTAGATTATTGGGGGTGGTTGCTTTTATTGTTTTCTTTTTTTTTTAAAGTTAATTTATAGTAATATTGCGACGTTGCACACTGATTAATTAATTAAATTAAAAAGATAATCTTTCATATACCGGTATGGCTTTATATGGGAGGCACCAATAAAAATTGCTTTTTAATTTAACAATATAATAATAATAATAATTAACGCGCTCGACCCGAACTAACTTTTCGATTAACACCGTACCGGCGCCAGTACGGTGGATGGCGGAGCGACCGTCCGCCTTGATGGTTATAATACGACTCACCGATATCCTCTCCAACAAGGATACCGTTTTTACCTACCACCAGAGAAACGTAAAGTCTCTCTTGGTAGTATGTGTGCGATCGTTCAGATCTGTGTGGTTTACACGTGCTCGTTGGCAATGGGTAAACGAAGCAGACGGCGGTAAAGACAAAGGGTTCGAAAAGATCGTCGTCTATGGAGCGTATCGCGTCCAAATAAATAGACGACGATACAGCGAAGAAATGCGGCAAAAGAGGATCTATGATCCGTGTCTATGCTGTGGTGCGGATGCGTAAGTAAATGTATCGCCATTAGGAAGAAGTGCTAATGGTTTTTCTATTTACACAATGGGAAATGTGTTAATGGCATCGCTAGTAAGGGTAGGTATTGAGTTCCTATTTGCGTTTGTATATGCTGTAGGATTTAATTGATGCAAGAGACGCGGAATGTGTATTTGCTTTGGTCCCTAGGGTGTAAGTCGCCAGTCAATGTGTATGTAGGGAACATTGTTGTACACATGGCGCGGCTGGGAAAATAGACGGCGCAATATTTATGGTCCCTGTGATGACGGTTACATTGTATGCAAACCGAATCATTTTGCTTACAGAAATTTGTCTGGTACCCAAGGTGCCGAATAGATTGGAAATTCCAGATAAGTAAAGCAAGAAATCTTACGGAAAATTGTATGCGAAGAGATGCATGAAAAGGTAAGTTTTCTTTACAGGGACTTTTTAAGATCATAGCTTTGATCTCTATGATGCGTGAAGCATTTTCAGGTGGTAATGCTGTTGCATTAGCGAAGTCAGGATTTTTGCTGAATGTTATGGGGGTTTTACGGTAAGTAGACAGTGGGGTTTGGCGGAACTGCCACAATATCCTTATGTGTTACTCCTTCCTGACGATGCCAGTATTGACAATATTTAGCCGATTTTTTTTTTTTGGTTTTGCAAAATTTGGATCATAGAATTAGCTGTGTGTAATGTGGCGACTGTATCGTTAGAACCAATGTTCCGTAGGACTAATTGATTCAAATAATTGGGACAAAAATGTTTTTTAACATGTTCTGACAACGGTCACCAGCACTGTCTCTGTCATCCTCAAAGATATGGACTGTATGATGTCGCCAATCCCAAATGAGACACCAGGCGGTTACTTTAGGGAATTTCGGTGTCCTTGGTGTATCGATTGAGGACTTTTGAATAGCGTCTATTCTGTTTATTAATAAACCCAGCTAAGCCGGAACATGCTGTGCTGCTCACAATAATTCTCGGGCACGTACTTTTCCCTCAGCATTTACAATTGTACAATTATTTATATAAAATGTTTTAATAATCTCATCACCTTATTCATTGTTCAGCTCATATATACTGCCTTACACGAATTTCAATAAACTCGACATCTATACCGAAATGAAGACCACAACATTGATCCCGAACATAAAAAGCTCTGTGGGTACTTCGTCTTTTAGGTAGGGTGCCTCAAGGGTACAGGTTCACCAGTTTCCCAACAAATGGTTTGGATTGCAACGCCTACAACGTCGCAGTGCTATTATTCACCGGCACGCTTCGTAATTTCCTCAAAATAATACGATACTTTTTTACACCAATTAAAAATACAATCAATGGTACTTTATTGATCATGTGACTGTTTCACAAATGATACAACTTAAATTACGTTAACTTAAAGGGCTGGCTTTCAAGTGCTGGTAGAAATAAATAAAATGATTACAAACGTATTTTCTGTCGTAAAGTTCGGGATTAATTTTAATGAGGTTTTAACCCTGCCAATATGTACAGAGTTTACTTTTACATACGTAAACTGTTTACAAACTTATTTTATTGTTGATCGAAATTGAAGTTACAAAATGGGACACTAGTTTAATTTTACACGGATCTATTGTTGTTTTATTGTCGACCAGAATTAAAGTTACAAAATGGTACACTAGTTTAATTTTACACAGATCTATTTTCGTTGTCGATCGAAATAGAAGTTACAACTTGGTACGCTAGTTTAATTTGACACTGATCTATTTTCGTTTTTCTGTCGATCGCAATTAAAGTTACAAAATGTTACACTAGTTTAATTTTACAAAGGTACAGTGTTAATTACAACCAAAATGAACTGACTTGACTTTAAAGATTTTAATTTCCACAAAACTACTGATTCAATTTTTAAGTACACCGAAAAGCTCTAGGAGCTCGTCCACCGACTCTTGGTACTATTCGACTGACTTTCTACCCATTCGCGCGATAACCTCGCACGAATGAAAAATCTTCCCCAGCATCCCCGGTCCACACGACACACCGACAACGATCCTCGACGAACGATCCATACAAGGCGCCCATGCTGGGTATTCCCCAGCACGAAAAGCGAACACACAGATACGACTCCGGGACGCGAGTAACCCCTGCAGCTGTGGCAAATTATCGTACGATGGTGTTTATTTAATCCAACTGCGCACAGCAGTTTAGGTTACTAGTGCCCATTCGCAGGCGGTCGGTACAACAGAAAACTAGATCGCAATCAAAAGGGTTGCAATTGTACGCTATGTGGCATTAGGAGGGCATTGGATGTTTAGTCCCTAGATCAACGCACATAGCATTTCCGACGATCTCGTATCTTTAGCTGCGCGTAATCGGTGTTGTCCCTGGTTCGCACCAACTATACCGCCCGACGTGTCTTTGTAAGATTTCTGTGGCTCGGCTAAGCGACCGAGATGTTTAAACTGGCTAAGGATAGAAAGAGTATCCTCTGCACGTGTGCGGCGGAATCAAAATGGGAATACGTGCGCCCAAATACATTTCACGCTATATTAGTTGCTCAGGGAATTGACCGTATCTCCTAAATAAGAAGATAGTGCAATTGGTGGAAACCATGCTTGGGATAAATATCGTTGGCGCTGCATAATAACGCCGCACTACATGAATGAGATTTCTCTCTCGTAAGAGTAGAAATATCTGCCACTGTCTGAAATATGCCCACTTCCCAGGTAAGCAATTGCTCAGCTATACCTGCCAAAGAACTTGTATAGGGTTTTTGTAGGCTTGGTGATGTTTCCGAAATATATGCGAAGAGATAAGTAGTGGCGTTGGAAGAAGCCGCCACAACTCCATGTATATTGTATTATACTATATGCTCCTCGATAGTGTAGTGGTTAGTATATCCGCATATCACGCGGGAGACCGGGGTTCGATTCCCCGTCAGGGAGCCTCTGGCGCAAGACTTATGACTTATGATGAAAATTTAACAAACCTCAGGACTTGCTAAGTAAGGCCAAGACGGGTTCCCGGTTGTAGTACCGATGATGATATTGTATTATAAAAATGTCGCTCAGAGATTGTTTTTATGATTATTAAAAAAAGAAGTATAGTATTTCTATCAAAGCAAAGAATCTAGGCGAGAGGCAAGCAATACATCTTTAGTGGCAGTTTAACATGTCCATTCGCAAAATAACTCTGTGAAAATTGTCCGCGAAAATAAGTGTAGGCGTGCTACACCGACTACATACAATGCTATTCCCAATTACTTAAAGCAACGTTGTCCATTCCTCCACAAGAGCTAACCTAAAATAAATCAATGCAACGCCAATTAAATAAAGACCAAGAAAAGACAATTTCTAGTGTATAGAACTTGGTGGCCATAATAAAAAACATACAAGCCATCACCTTTTATAACTTACATATTCCTTACAGTTGAATAAAGTCACTGTAGCATCGTTCGTCTAAAAATAAGTAAACATATTATTATTACACAAATAATTACTCTAAACTATATAAAGGAAAGAAAAAATACAAAAACTTTCCACAGTCACTCCACAAGCTCGCAATTGTTCAAATTCCTGCCCTAATAGGAATTACAAAATGCTCTAAACGAGCACCCAAAGTATCATATTACATACAAAATTCCTAGCACTTGAATCCATCATTTACCGCTACAAGTACCGTACACTTAACAATTTTTTTGCACGTTGGATTTGGCGAAATCCAACCCCAAACATAACGAATCGGTGGACGGTAAAGTGGGGGTCAATCGAATCAATATATAAGCTCACGTATTGGTGAGTAAGGGGAGTGGAAATTGAAAATTGAAAGCAAGAAGACTACGGGTTTATCGTAAGGTGTTCATCCTTTGGAATATTTTTTGAATAATAAAAAATAAAGTGTTAATCCTTTGAAATAGTTTTTAAATAATACAAAAAAATCATTAAACACAAAATTGAAAGGTGACAAAGTGGTACAAAGTGTTAACCATTTGAAATACTTTAAAATAAATAAAACAATTAGTATAGATGTAACATTAAGTGATAACTCCGAGGTGAGTCTTTTTTCGGTCTATTTCCCTGGTGGAAATAGAAACATTGAGAAATCTACTTACTTTAAGCGGGATCTGCATAAATTGTATAGAGTCAACACTCGAAACAAGGTAATTATTGGTGGTGATCTAAACAGTCGTGGAATTGTCTTAGGGCAAACTGCTGGGGTAACATTTTACTAGATGTTACTGAATCCAGCTCAAGTTTTTCCACACTTTATCCACTTCTCTCCACCTATATCCCAGCGAGTGCTAACAAGAACCCCTCAACTCTTGATCTATATATCACTAATATTCCAAATTACTGCACAGTGCCATTAACTCTAAATGCGTTAAGTTCAGACCACCTTCCGATCAGCCTCACAGTGAACCATACAGAAGTTGTAAATCGTACCAGTTTATACCACAACTATTCCGCCGCCAACTGGAATTGTTATAAATCATATATAAACACGAACTTGGTTCTAGGTGATACCAGCCTAAATTCTATAACCTGCAGCGAGCACATTGATATCCTATGTAACAATTTTGTTTCTGTTATCAATAGAGCGGCCGATCTTGCGATACCTAAATGTTCTACTGCTCCAGTTGATAAGGCACCGCTTCCTGAAAATATCTTACATCTGATTAGGCTACGAAACTCTGAAAGAAGAAAATGGCTGCGTTATAGAATCGATTGTTTTCTGGTTAATGTTAAAGTCTTAAATAATATCATTAAAAACGAAATCTCAACATATAGGAACAAGTGTTGGAATAAACACCTTTCCTCTCTTGACAAAGCAAGCAAACCGTTCTGGAAAATATCAAAAATTATGAAAAAGAGAGGGTCATGTATTCTTCCGTTTAAAGTTCACGACAAGTTGTTTATTTCTTCAGTGGAGAAATCGAACCTACTTGGTAACACGTTTAGTAAGAACCACTCCATAACTATGCATCTAAGCGACGCGTATACTGAAGCTGAAGTTGCTAACACTACCCATGTACTTTCTCAAACACCAGCTGAAAGTACTTACGCAACTAATATCAGCAAAGTTAAAGAATTGATAAAAAAATCGAAATCAAAAAAGGCTGCGGGTCTCGATAATATTAACAACAAATTAATCAAAGCACTTCCACCTGCTGCAAGTAACTATTTAATGTTCATTTTCAACGCTTGTCTTAAGAATTGTTATTTTCCGGACTGTTGGAAAACAGCAAAAGTAATACCTATCCCGAAACCCGGCAAACCGAAGAACATCCCCGAAAGCTACAGACCTATTAGTCTACTTAGCTGTCTAAGTAAGCTCTTAGAAAAAATCATTAAGGAAAGGATTGATCGTTTTGTGGAAGACAATAACATCTTGCCAAACTTTCAGTTCGGTTTCCGTAGTGGTCACAGCACAATCCACCAAGTCTTGCGCATTAAAAACCACATAGCTGTTAAATTCATCGACAAGGAGTCAACGGGACTGGTTCTTCTAGACATCGAAAAAGCTTTTGATACGGTATGGCACGATGCCTTGATATATAAGCTACTAAAACTTAAGCTGCCAATACCGCTTATCAAAATTATCCAGAGCTTTCTTCGTTCGAGAAAATATGTTGTGAGTTTAGGAACCGACATATCCTCTACTCACCAAATCCACCATGGTGTACCCCAAGGCTCGGTCCTTGGTCCCATATTATTTACTTTGTTTGTCGCAGATTTACCATGTCTAGGTGAAAACATTCAGGTAGCTATGTTTGCCGATGATACGGCCATTTTCTCTTCGGGTGCCTTATTCACTAATGTCTACAACTCTTTGCAAGCAGCTCTTGACAAGCTAACAGTATATTACAGGAAATGGAAAATAAAAATAAATGGTAATAAAACACAAGCTGTCTGGTTTTCCAGATGTAGGAAACACTGCTACCTACCAAATGGCACTAAACACAGTATGTGTGCAGTTGATATTGATTGGTCCGAAGACTGTAGATATCTAGGTATTATTCTAGATAAAAAACTTATCTTTCAAAAACACGTCACTACCACAATTGACAAAATAAACAAAGTCGTAAGAGTTATGTATCCATTAGTGTGTAGAAAGTCAAAGCTTAGCATCGAAAATAAAATTATAATATATAAAACCATTTTTCAAGCGATACTCCTGTACGGGGCCCCTATATGGTGTAATTGTGCTCGCACACACAAAATAAAATTGCAAAGGTGTCAAAATAAAATATTGAAAATGTTGCTGAATTTCCCATGGCATTATTCGACACATGAACTACATGAAAACGCCAACGTTAAACCGGTAAAGTTCCTTATTGACAAAATCAATCGAAACTTCTTCGTCAATTGTTCTTTTTCTGACAATGTTCTCGTTTCCCGTCTTGCGTTATCCTAAATCACTACATATGTACTCTGTCTATGAAAATTATATCGAGGTCATTACTATATAAAATAACCGGAAGCTCGTGCAATATTAGTCTTAAGATTCAAATAAGGGTTTTTTATTGTAGTTTTCCCATAATTTATTATTTGTTATTCATTAAAATTGTGCTATTGTCGTTATATAGATTTAAGATTATAGTTGTAAAGGAATTGCTATCCTAAATCTCTTAAGTACTAGTTGTAAAATATACCATAAATGTAATTATCTACCAAATAAAAATTGAATTGAATTGAATTGAACAATTAAAAACCAAAATACCAAAGTGCGGGGTTTCCTTCAAATCCCCTTTTTCACCATCACCGCAGCAGATAGACACATCCAGGGGAATCGGGCACTGGACCATTTACGGACTACCTACTCCTGGAACCCCAGCAGTATTCATCGATTCAAGTGGTGATTATTGATGCTACTTCAAACAGGAAAGATTAGAGTTCAGCAGAAAACGTGAGTACCTCTGTCAATTTAATTTATTTAAATTGCGTGCAATATAATGTTGCAACAAATAGAAGATTTTTGGCCAAATCTGGCAAAGATATGTAAAAATGAAACAGAAAACTGCAAACATTGTTTAATAAATAAATATGATAGGGATCCAGTAAAACAAATATTAAACCCAACAAAAATACAAACCCAACAAAAATATCGACGGCAACGCGAAAACATTTACAAATGGACGTATTGTTCATAGAGACGGTACATAACAACCATTGACAAATACAGGAAATATTTGTTGTTGCGAATTCGCAACTAAATGCTGCGGGGAGAATCTAGTACGTTCATCGTCTAGTACACTCCCCAACCACCATACTAATCACGCCTGTCAGCAACCAGCGGACAATGCGTCATCGCCAAGCGACGGCAGCGAACTGTCACCCAGATTTAAATGTGACTAACGTCCTTTAGTCTGTCGCCAACCGCCAGCGTTTGCACAACCGCCCGACCAGCAGACGACAAAGATTATTAATTAATTAAACATGTAAAAAAGTAAGCTCCTCGAACCGTTTCGGTCTTTTATTTGCATTTGTTGATTTCAATATCAACTGAGTTGAAACACGCGATTACTGACGTAATTGAGTTGAATCGTCTTAAGAAAGGTGGTTCCAGAGACACGCCGTTATTACCTCTCGGTGGACGCAACCTTAATCCTAACGGTTGCATCCGCCACATTTGTACATACGCGAAATACGAAATGCAATAGGAAGAAGTAGAACTATAGAAGATATACTGTCACAAGTATTCACACTAGCAGAAACCGCCATGACCCATAACGAATCCATTTTTACCTCACATACACGGATTTCATGTTCAAACAAAGCGGAGTGAAGCATCTTTACACACCTGTACAACATTCGACGACAAACGCGATTATAGAAATGGCACACTCGACACCGATCGAAATCAGTCGTACACTAGCACACGAACGAAGCAGTACTTCTCCTACTATGTAAAATATGTCAGATTTATTAATCATCGGACGTCGGTGCTAAAAATACAGGGTCCATGGTACAATGTTTTGTACTTATAAACGTGCATGCCCCAACAGAATCTACGGACGAAAAGACGAAGGACACTTTCTACGAGACCCTAGAGGAAGTATTTGATGGGATCTCATCATTCGATGTTAAAATCCTCCTCGGGGATCTCAACGCGAAAATTGGAAAGGAAGATATCTTCCAACCAACTATAGACAAGTAAAGCATACACGACGTTTCAAATGATAATGGAATTCGAATTATCCCGTTCGTAGCGTCATAAGATTTGGTAGTGAAAATCACGATGTTCAAGGACAAGCAAATTCATAAAGCCACATGGATATGACCCGACGACGTAACGCGTAACCAAATAGACCACTTTCTCATAGACAAAGGACACCACTCGAACATCCTTGACGTAAGATCATATATATAGGAGCAGATTGCGACTTCGATCATCTTCTAGTGATAGGCAAAATTAGGCTCACAGCAAACCCACATAAGCAGTCACGGGAGACGGGCAAAAAGTTCGACACTGATCAACTGAAAGACCCGCGGAAAACGGCTGAATATCAATATCTAACGAATAGATTTAACATCTTGGAAAATGGGAGTAGTGAGGAAGAGGAAACCAATAGTGTGGACACTAAGTGGGTATGGATCAGAGACCCAATCGAACAAACAGCCCAAAAGGTATTACGATTTAAAAAAACAATTAAATCCAAACCTTGGTTTGACGATGAATGCAGGTCGAAGATCGAACAACGTAAACGCCAGAGTGATCCACTTAGAAGGATATGATGAAGTCAACGCAGAAAGATACGCGACAATTCGGAAAGAAACAACGAGACTTTTCAAATGCAAAAAACGCGAATGGGAGAAGACTAGGATTCAAAAAATCCTAGAAAATGCCAGAGCAAAGAATATCAGAGGTATGTATGCCAGCATAAATTCCATTAGAAATGGCTACCGAGGGAGAGCCAAAATAATCCGAGACACAAACGGCTGTCTGGTCACAGAAACAAAAAATATCGTGACAAGATGGAAGCAGTACTTTGAAAACCTGCTCAATGTGCGCACCCATCAACCACAAATAAACGCACCAGAAGTACACACAGCCGAGCCTCAGATCCCAGACCCCTCTTTCGACGAAGTTGTGGACGCAATAAACCGATTAAAAAACAACAAGGCTCCAGGAGTCGACTGCATACCGGCAGAGCTTATGAAGCATGGAGGAAAGGCAACCGCCCGAAAGATCCATCAACTGACCAAAGCAATATGGGATAAGGAAGTCACTCCGGTAGAATGGAAAACCTCAATAGTCGTCCCAATCTTCAAGAAAAGCGACAGATCTGTCTGTGAAACCTACAGCGGAATATCATTGGTGCCAACCACATACAAAATACTAACAAATCTCATACTGGCGGGATTCACATCGTACGCAGAGGAAATGCTGGGAGACTACCAGTGCGGATTCCGTAGGAACCGGTCAACGACCGACCAAATGTTCACGATAAGGCAATTGCTGGAAAAGAAGTGGGAATACGGAGAGACGGTTCACCAACTGTTCGTTGACTTGAAAAAGCCTACGACTCAGTCGCAAGGCAAAAACTTTACCATAGTATACTTGAGCTGGGAGTCCCGAAAAAATATGCCACCCTCATTCAAATCTGCATGAACGAAAATAAAGGGCGAGTTAGAATAGAAAACCACCTTTCAGAACCATTTCCACGACCGACTAAAACAGAGGGATGGCCTCTCACCATGTCTTTTTAACCTTGTGCTCTAGTATGTCATCAGAAAGGTACAAGACGACAACATGGACGTGTAGCGATTCTAACAGATACACACACAATTCACAAGCAAAAATAGTGAAGAACACCGAACGAAAAATCGAATAAGAAAAATACATCAGAACCGTATACCAAGCGATAAATTAAAATAATTCACACCAGTGGAATATAGTCGAGTTTGGAAATCAAATTCTAAACACGGTCAGTAGCCTGGTGTGTAACGCTTAGGTAAAATTTTTTTCGTGATTCGAGCTGTCATAGCGTCAGTTCGAATCACACGATCTTCTTCACTATTATTTCAAACGCTATAGACGGATCATCCCTGAACGGGGTCACACAAGTGATCGCATATGGGAATGACATCGCCGATTTGGACGATAATCTAGAAACTGTAGGTAAAAACAGTGAAATCATCATGGAAGCACCAGAAGAGGTGGGTCTAGAAATAAATGAAGACAAAACAAAATAAATGATTACGGCGAGAGCAGGTCGACCTCAGGGAATACATATAAACGTCAGGGGCAAGATTTGATTGGTCAAAGAGTTTAAATATCTGGGAACAATACTGACGGTCAGTAACAAAGTGTTGAAGGAAATTAACAAGAGACTGCATTCCGGCAACGCTAGTTCACACGCAGTCAGTAAACTGCTGCAGTCCAAACTGCTATCGGGTAATATAAACCTCCGTGGTTATGGAACCATAATCATGCCGATTGTTCTATAAGAATGCGAAACATAGGCACTTACAAAACGGAGAGAAAACAAATTCCGCGTATTCAAGAATAAAGTTGTAAGGGGTATTTTTGTCGGAAAATTTAACGAAGAGGCAGGACAATGGAGGACACTCCACAATCACAAATTGAAAGAACTATACCGCAAACCTACAAAGGTGAGAGTAATCAGGCCGCGAATGGGCCGGACATGTGGCGCGAATGGGCCACGATAGGACCGCGCGTAGAATTCTTGACGGTAGACCAACGGGAAAGAGACCGGTAGGACGGCCGCGACGGAGATGGGAGGACAATGTTAGGTTTGACCTTGACGAAATCGGATCCGATGGCGGAGTCGAGTCGGCGAGGTCATGAACTTCCGAGTTCCTACAGACCAATAAATAGTAATTCAACAGAAGAATGTAATTCCATATTAGTCATTACCATCTGTAAAAGAAAATCGATTGATAAATGCACTAAGAATTCATTAAAAAACAGAACAACATCATGTGATGTAAGGTTTGAAAGAAATAAAAAATTAATTACAGTATCTTATGAATCAATACTACTAACTGGAAAACAGATTGTAATCGAATCCATAATAGAAGGAATTAATTTGTTACATGTCGATCAAAATATAACTATTGACAATGAAACATTATAATTTTGAAAATTGAAAAAAAAAATTTGTAACTTTTGATACCAACGTAGATCTAGAAATAAGGAAAATATTATATTCACAAGGGGACAAAGCCTTTATTAACTTAGAGATACTAAAAAGTTATCTAATACATATTAAGAAAAACTCAATATCAAGCGGAGTTATAATCACTATAGGGCGATGGGTGCGAGCATACAGGGCAAAGTCTCTGATTGCCTTCAGCCCGGCGAAGGCCAGGACGATCCTTGTCCCTGTTCAATCCAAGTTGACATGCAGTCTCCACGTGACACCCCTGGATAGCTACTTTGACACTCGCCAAGTAGTGAATCAATGCATGCAGCGACATCCTGAGAAAGGTTGGCGCAAGGCTAATAACCAGGCCCGTAAAAATGAATTATTATGGCAAATTTAACAAGCCTCGGATATGGACCGGATACACGACGACGACCACGGAAACGAAAATGGCTAAATGATTTAAGGATTTTTTCATGGAACATACGCTCACTATACAGAGCTCGAGCTGCACAGCAGCTAGCCGATGCCCTGTCCGAATATAAGGCTGACATAACAGCATTACAAGAAATAAGATGGACGGGGAGTGGTGTTTTTCAAAGAAAAGACTATGACATTTATTACAGCTGTCACGCAAAACACCATGTGCTCGGGGTAGGCTTTCTAGTCAGCCAAAAACTGAAGCCTGCCATCATCGGCTTTAATGCAATAAATGAAAGGCTATGCACTCTTCGCGTGCGAGGCAAATTTAAGAACATAAGCCTCATAAACGTTCACGGACAATGGATTACGAGTCATCGAATTGGCAGCATCGAAAAACTTGGTCGTTGCGAGTACCAGGTTTCCGCGTAAAGATATCCACAAAGCCACCTGGGTATCACCTGATGGAGCCACTCGCAACCAAATTGACCACGTGCTGATAGATCGCCGCCACTTTTCGAGCCTGATGACGGTACGAACGTACCGAGGTGCCAACGTCGACTCGGATCATTATCTTGTTGGTACAGTTTTCCGAGCGCGGATTGCCTTACGGAGACGTATTGCATCCAGGGATCAGGTTCGAATCAACACGGCTGCCTTACGCAATGAGAACACCAGCAACACCTTTGGTCATGCGTTAAGACTCGCCCTCGAAGAGCTCGACGGAGGGAGAGTAAGTCCTGGGGCCAGAATGCCGGGCGTAGAAGAGAAATGGACACGCCTTAAGAATACTGTCATTAGTACTGCCAACTCCATCTTAGGCAGTAGTCGTAGAGATCGGAACGACTGGTTTGATGATGAGTGCAAACTAGCGACTGAACGTAAGAATGCTGCATACCGGGCAATGCAGCAGTCTCATAGGACGCGGGTACGCAAGGATAACTACAAAGAGCTCAGAAGATCTGAAAAAAGACTTCACAGACAAAAGAAAAGTGCCTGGGAAAAAAACCTTGTCTGTGAAATAGAGAAAAGTAGAGAGCAAGGTCCGCACCAGGCGCGGAAGTTCCACCAAATAATCCGCAGTATGACGCGGTACACACCACGCTGTACTTACTGCAGGGATAAAGAGGGTAATCTGATCACCGATCCTGAAGGCATTCTGGAGCGATGGGAAGTGCACTTCAATGAATTGCTAAATGGTCAGTTCACAGAAGAATTGGAGGCTCCACCAATGCAAGACCAAGATCAAATGCTGCCGCCACCAGGCATTGAGGAAACACTAAAAGCCATTAGACAGCTAAAATCAAATAAAGCCCCTGGAGCTGATGGCATACCAGCTGAGCTGATCAAACAAGGAGGGACAGCGTTACATCACGCAATTCACGAGATCGTGGTGCACGTATGGGAGCAAGAGGAGATGCCGGAAGATTGGCGTCGGGGTATAATTTGCCCCATACATAAGAAGGGAGATATCAAACTGTGCAGCAACTATAGGGGTATAACATTGCTGAGTACCGCCTATAAGATACTCTCCACTATCCTACAAGACCGGATATCCCCATACGCTAAAGCCATCATTGGTCAATATCAGTGCGGCTTCATCCCGGGCAAATCAGCAATTGATCAGATATTCACCCTTAGGCAGGCGATGGAAAAATGTGTGGAATTTAAGATTCCACTATATCATCTGTTTATAGACTTCAAGGCCGCCTACGACAGCATAGCCAGGGTAGAACTATATAATGCCATGAGAGAATTCGGCATTCCAAATAAATTGATACGACTTTGTAGGTTGACCATGACCAACGTAACTAGTCAAGTAAAAGTAGCGGGATTGCTGTCCCAACCAATAAACATCTATAATGGACTCCGACAAGGGGACGGTCTGGCCTGCCTCCTCTTCAACCTGGCGTTGGAGAAAGCAATCCGTGACTCTGGCGTTACAACAAGAGGGACTATTGTCACCAAGTCCAGCCAGATACTTGCCTACGCAGATGACATCGACATCATCGGTAGAACCGAATCGGCGGTACAGGAATCCTTCACCCAGATCGAGCAGGCGGCACAAAACCTGGGACTGCGCATTAATGAGGGAAAAACCAAGTTCATGGTGGCAACTTCTGCGAAGAGAAGACCTAACGTTGGTCAAACTATCAGGGTAGTGGAGCACGAATTTGAAGTAGTGCAATCCTTTAACTACCTTAGGTCAATAGTATCAGCCGATAACAATATGGAAGAAGAAATACGCGAACGGCTGATTAAATCCAACAAAGCCTACTATGGTCTATCAAGGCTCTTTAAATCCCGAAATTTATCCAGAACATCCAAGCTACTACTGTGCAAGACCATGGTCTTACCAGTACTCATGTATGGATCCGAGACCTGGACGCCCGGTGCTTAATAAAAGGCACTCTGAACTCTTGGCCGCGTTCGAGAGAAAGGTCTTAAGGAGAATTGTTGGCCCCGTATGTGAGGGAGGACGATTCCGGAGACGCTACAACCATGAGTTGTACGCAATCTACCTTGAAGCTCATATTGTAAGAAAAATCAAGCTCGGTAGACTCCGGTGGGCGGGACACCTAGCTCGAATGAGCGAAGAGGACCCTGCCCGGAAAGTCCTTTGTGGCAGGATGTATGGGAGGAGACAGAGCGGCAGACCTTGTCTGCGATGGAGGGATTGTTTTGCCGTCGTGGGGGTTGTTCCTCAGGAAGCGCGTTTTCTTGTCCTGAAAAGGACGTTGGATCTCTTTATTGATTGCTCCTGGAACAACACACTTCAGCAAGGGGTCGTTGCCGTACTTCCTCTGACCCAGAGGGAAGAGCAACGTCCTGATTTTTCGTGGGACGTAACCTAGGGTATAGTGTCCTTATACCCTGCAACCTCAGTACCGGTTCCTGTACCGATTTCTTTGGAGTCGTCCTGGTATATAAAAAAGGTATCATCCAACGTTGGGTGCCAGCACAAAATTTCCAAAGTATTGAAAGAAGTTTTTTTTTTTATTTTGGATTAAGTTTTATTGTTTAATTTGAATTTGATAATAACTGCTCTGTGGCAGGAGGATCTAGATACTGCGGCCTCGAGATCGTTTTGCTATCCCTTTATAAAGGAAAACACTTCGAAAATTGTATCCCAAAGATACACATTTTCGTACATCAATCTCGATTTGTTGGGTATTTCGAGCGAGATGTTGTATTTACACAAGATAAGAATGAATTCTTACGAAACTATTACGCAGATGTGTGAATGTATCTGCTTTTGGTTTTTGTTTGTTTTCCTGAAGGGAAAGTTTCAGATAGAGATAACGATCTCTGAATTTTGAATTTTCATGATGCCGTGGAGCAAATTTGAACAATAAACGAATATTAGATTCGTTTATTGTGAATTTTAATTTTAATTCGGATTTTGGATTAAACTTCGCCGTGGGGGCAAATGTTATGCGATAAACGAATGTTTGATTCGTTTATTGCGAATTTTGGATTTTGTTTGGGTTTTTGTGGGTTTTTATGGGTTTTTTGGTTTTAGCTTAAAATAGCTAGGATTTGGATGTAGGAATGGGGGGAAAATGTGGTAGGGGTTTTTGGAGCACTACATTCGAATGAAAATTTCCAACCCTCTGTTTGCGCAGTTTAGGCTCATTAAATCCGAGTTTGGCGTCAATTAATTCCTGTCGATGAAACTTGGATACACCGTTATATGCCCGAAACAAAAATATAGTCAAAACAGTGGAGTGCAAAGGGGGAATCGGCTCCAAAAAAGGCAACAACTGTTGTTTCGGTTGGGAAAGTGATGGCGACTATTTGTTGGTATAGTCATGGAGTTATCTTAATCGATTAACTTCAGAAAGGAAAAACCATCACAGGAGCATACTACGCATCATTATTTGCCTAGCCGAAGGCAGAATTTGCGGAAAAAGGGCCACATTTGAAGAAAAAGAAAATCCTGTTTCTTCAAGACAACGCGCCGTGTCACCTCAGCGGTTGCCATGTCGAAAACCCACGAATTACGGTTTGAACTGCTTGACCATCAGCCTTACTCACCAGATCAAGCCCCAAGCGAATTTGTGGCGTTTCTAACAGATAGACACACAATATACAAGCAAATAGTAAAGAATACTATTGCATTTTAACGATGACAAAGGGTGCCAATGGGTTGGGATTTATGATGCCCGTATGATATGAAGAATTCTTTACAGGGAATTTGAATAACGCATTAAATGCGTGAATGCTGGGAGAATTCTTTTAGGGATTTTTAGATAATGCGCTGAGTGCATTAAATATCCTTGAGAAAGAAAATCGTTTCAGGTATGCTGGTGATTGAGGTGCAAATATGGGGGTTGGGTTGCAAATATGGGGGCTCTTCAGGTAAGCTTTAAAGAACCCCCACAAAACTACTACACAACCCTTTTTGGACAAAAAACCCTTTGTGCATACATTAATTAATTGAAAAGCTAAGGAATATAGCATTTGAATATTACAACACAACAATTTATAACATAACATTGAAGACACAACGATATTTTAAACACAAACATTTTTATAAACACAACAGGCTGGAGATTGTAACGATGTAACCTAAATAGTCTATTCACATCCGGAATCGAATTGTCCGACTTAGATGTGATTGTTTTGGTTCTGTCTTATATAAAGGTTCTTATAACAACAACGATCATACGTGCCATTGACTTCTACAGATCGTCTGCATGGTTGGTAATATTTTTAGTATGATTTTCCAAAACAGTCGTTTTTATTATAACAGTCGGTTCGCAGTGCATTTTTGACTGTCACAATACGGTGGTCTGAAGTGTCCCGCAGCGAAGAATTGTATTTCTTGGAGCGGGATTGGAGAAAGGTTCAAGTGTGTTGACGCATTGAGGGTTAATGTCTGGAGACGGTGTTGGCCGATATACGAGCTGAAGTTTTGGAGAATTTTAGGGAACGCGGCTATAGCGCTAAAGAAGTAAATTGAAATTCAGTTGTTTTCACAAACTTTGTAAACTTTTTCTGTTTTGTGATTGCGAAACAAACAAGAAAAAAAGTTATTATATCATATTTAATAACTTTCTTATTTCTTTTCAGTCTAGTTGTAGACTTGAATTAAACGGAATTGAACTGATTCGACGAGAATTATCACTAATCAAATAGACACTGACAGTGAAAAATTAGAAAAGCCATAAAGCGCCGGGGTTTAATGCTATCGTTCATGTAAGGTGTTTTTACACTCGACCCGCATACTCCTGTGCAAAATAAGTTCGGTCTCCATTACAATTTTAACCTCCGTCTAATATATTCAAATCATCTTGAAACATTCAAAATCTGGCAAAAATCGAATAGCTTACATCAGTGATAAGTGGAGTCATTCTACGCACAACTTCAACGAAGGAAAGATTGCCATTCTATCTAGTTGAAAAACCGCTCGTTCGGGATTATTTTGTTGGTCGTTCTATTCAGTTAGTTCTCGTTGTCATTAAAACTGCTTCTTATAAAATAATTGATGGTGTTCATCACGATGCGAGCCGTGTCTTATATTGCTTAAGGATATCTTGGCCATCATTTCAAACTAATCCCTTCTTATTTTTACTGTGGGCAGCACATAGGACTTCACTCTTTGTCTCGAGCATGTACACCATGCACACGTGATTTATAAAAAATTATTCTCTAAGCAATCCGTAATATTATAAAAATTATTCACTTAGCAATCCGTAATATCAAAGTTGCTTTGCAAAGCAAAAACTGAATCGTGTGATTATTGAATTTTAGTTCAATAATTTTTATTCGAACGAATTATTCGAGTTGATTGGTCGCTCTCTAAAGCGGGAGTTCAATAAAAATATTTCAACGAAGAATTCTTCGAGGTAAGAAAATCCTTACACTTTCATTTTCCTCTATATATATTAGTCCATTTATTCGTGTAATAATACATTTATTTATTTTTAGACGCACCATGAAATAACGAGAATTTGAATATTCAAATTATGGCTAACATAGTTAAGTAATACATAAGTTATGAAAGGTGAGAGGGCTTGTGAATAATAAGTCCATTACACCAGACCTCTTCAGCTCTAGGGTGTTGAGATCATATATTGTTTTATTTAGTTAACGTTGCTTTGTTTTATTTTAGTTTAGCTGTTGTGGAATGGACAACCTTACTTTCAGTAATTGGCAATTTGGAATAGCTTGCATGTAGTCGGTGTAGCACGCCTACGCTTGAGAATTGTCACAGGGTCATTTTGCGAATGGACATGTTAAACTGCCACTAAAGATGGATTACTTGCCTCTCGCCTAGATTCTTTTCTCTAATAGAAAAGTTACAATGTTCTTTACACAATCTCTGGTTAATGGCAGTATCAATAAGTATTATTATTACTTAACTAAATAAAAAGAATAAGGAGTAAATCGGCATTTTTATAGTTCTCTTTTACATATAGCAATATACGTGGTGCTTTTTATACCGCGGTTTGATTTCGTTTCCCTATTTTATGTGAGGTAGCAACAATACAGTTATTAAAACGTTTCGTTCAAACAATTGTTCCAAAAATGAGAAAAATACGTGGTAAAGGATCATTGCAGGCAACAAAGCATACTCCGACTTAGTTCGCTTTGTTGATAAACAGAATATGTACTATTGGGACATGTAAGACCCCCAATGGATATACCAAAGACCACTACGCTCTCG
Source organism: Microdon myrmicae (assembly GCA_963931805.1). Taxonomy (NCBI): domain Eukaryota; kingdom Metazoa; phylum Arthropoda; class Insecta; order Diptera; family Syrphidae; genus Microdon; species Microdon myrmicae. The sequence continues at coordinate 38,159,386 of OZ007498.1, read as the reverse complement.
TAGGGTAACCGCATAGTGCGTCATTTGTGACGGGTGGCATCAGTTGGCCTATATCTTTGTACTTCTTTTTATTGTATATTATCTTTTTATTCAATTTACAATTGAAAGTTATGATATATATTAAAGCATAATATCTTTCAACTGAAATATACAACAAAACCCTTTATATAAATTTTACTTAAAGTCTAAAATAACAAAAAAATAAAAAATAAAAATATATAGATATACATGGGTGGGTTGAAAAGTTTCCGACCTCAACGTGAAGATAGCAGCACTCGTCAATAAAAGTGAATGTAGTTGTGCATCTTTTGACACTTACTCACCAAAATTTCAGCTATTTCGGAAGCGTAGTTTTTATTTGACAGTCGTTTAAGTGAGTTGATTCGAGTGTTTTTGTGTAAATGGGCAAAATTGAGTATCGAGCTGTCATTACATTTTTGTTTTTGAAAGTCAATACGCCTACGCAAATTAAAGATGACTTGGACTCTGTGTATGGGGACACTGCACCACCATTTACCACAGGGAAATTTTGGGCAGCTAAAATTAAACGTGGCCGTGAGAGCTTGGGAAACGATGAACGTTCGGCACGTCCAAAAACTGCAACAACTGACGATAACATCGCTAACGTTCACCAAATCGTGCTAGACGACCGTCGAATTAAAGTGAGAGAGATAGCAGAGGCTTTGAAAATGTCCAAAGAGCGTGTTTGTCGTATATGAAAACAAGATTTAGACATTAGAAAGCTGTCTGCGCGTTGGGTGCCAGGTTTGCTCACGTTAGACCAAAAACGTGTTCGAATGAACATTTCCAACACTCTATTGGCGCAGTTTAGGCGCAATAAATCCGAGTTTGGCGTCAATTAATTACAGTCGATGAAACTTGCATACACCATTATACGCCCAAAACAAAAATAAAGTCAAAACAGTGGAGTGCAAAGGGGGAATCCGCTCCAAAAAAAAAAAACCTGTTTCTTCGGTTGGGAAAGTGATGGCGACTGTTTTTTTGGTACAGTCGAGTTATCTTAATCGATCATTTTTAAAAAGGAAAAGCCATTACAGGACCATACTACGCATCATTACTTGATCAAATGAAGGAAGAAATTGTGGGAAAACGGCCACATTTGCAGAAAAAGAAAATCCTGTTTCACCAAGACAACGCGCCACCTCACACCTCAGCGGTTGCCATGTCGAAAATCCACGAATTACGGTTTGAACTGCTTGACCATCCGCCTTACTCGCCAGATCTAAAAATTGTGCTCGGAGGACAGAGATTTTCGTCAAATGAGGAGGCAATCAGCCTCGTGAACAGTTATCTGGCAGAGAAAAACGCCGAGTACGATTTGGAAGGGTTAGAGAGTTGGGAGCATCGCTGGGAGAAGTGTGGAGAGTTACAAGGAGACTATGTAGAAAAATAAAAATAAATTTTAAGAAAATATGTCTTGTATCTTTGTTGGGTCGGAAACTTTTCATATATATATATATATATATATATATATATGCATATATACACATACATATATATACATCCACTCCCTATTTTAAATATCTTGGTGTTATACTGGACAACAGGTTGAGCTTCGAGGAACACCTGAGGAAAACGAGTGAAAAAACGGCACGAGTATGTTAAGTTTTGGCGAGACTGCTACTCAATGTTGGAGGACCCCGGCCCCACATAAGGATTCAACACCTCCATTATAATATATGCAGCTCACATAAGGGCAGAAGCGGCACAGTATAAACCGTGCATGAGGGGAGTGAACTCAGCGCATAGGCTGGCATCACTAAGAGTATGCTGTGCATTCCGAACGGTATCCGAAGAGGCCATAAATGTTTTGGGCGGGAGGACGCCACTTGACATTGTAGCTAAAGAAAACGCTCCATTGCATGAGGGCTCCCAAGAGAATCGTCGGAGAATGCGGTCACAACTAGAACTCTCAAGCCTAAAAGAATGGCAACGAAGGCGGGATTCTTCCACCAAAGGAAGATGGATCCACACCATGATACCTGATGTAGAAACATGGGTGAAAAGAAAACATGGTGAGCTGAATTACTACCTGATTCAGCTAATATCAGGATATGGATGCTTTCCGCAATACTTGCACAAGTATAAGCATGTGAATCACCTATACTGCTTGTATTGCGTAGGCAAAATAGAAAATGCGGAACACGTACTCACAGAGTGCGTGAGATTCGAGACCGCACGCATGATTTTGGAGAGACATATGAGACGGACAGTTACTCCGGGAGGAGTAATAGAATACATGCTGAGTTCAAAACAGACATAGTCCGTAGCAAATGATGTTCTCTGTGACATGATGCAGCAGTTGCAACGCGACGAGGGTAGTAAGAGGTAAACTCCATCCCGCCCCGCGATGGAATGTCTAAAAAAAAGTTCCGCGGGGATCAACGGGAATATGAGCCTGGCGGGAGGGGGTTTTAGTCGGTAAAAACCCGGCATGCCTCTGGATCGGTCCAGAGATATCTTTTGAAGATTTCCACCTTCCACCGGAACCAAAAAAAAAAAAAAAAAAAGAAAAAAAAACATACATATCCATAACAGGTAAACTGTGTCCCGCCCCGCTATGGAATATCTAAAAGAAAGTTCCACATGTATGAAGGGGAATATGTGCCTGGCGGGAGGTATAAACGCACCAGACGTACATACAGCCGAGCCTCAGATCCCAGATACCTCTTTCGACGAAGTTGTAGACGCAATAAACCGATTGAAAAACAACAAGGCTCCGGAGTTGACTGCACATCGGCAGAGCTTGTGAAGCATGGAGGAGAGGCAACCGCTCGAAAGATCCTCTAACTGATTAAAACAATATGGGCTAAGGAAGTCTTTTCGGAAGAATGGGAAACCTCAATAGTCTTCCCATTTTCAAAAAAGGTGACAGATCTGAGTGCGGAAATTACAGAGGAATATCATTGCTCCCAACCACATACAAAATATTAACAAATGTCATACTGGCGAGAATCACACCCTACGCAGAAGAAATATTGGGAGATTATCAATGCGGATTCCGTAGGAACCGGTCAACGAGCGACCAAATGTTCACAATAAGGCAACTACTGGAAAAGAACTGGGGATACGGAGAGACGATTCACCAACTGTTCGTTGACTTCAAAAAAGCCTACGACTCAGTCGAAAGGCAAAGACTCTACCATATTGTAGTTGAGCTGGAAATCCCAAAAAATATGCCGCCCTCATTCAAATCTGCATGAATGAAAACAAAGAGCGAGTTAGAATAGAAAACCACCTCTCAGAAACATTTGAAATCCGGGACTGACTAAAACAGGGAGATGGCCTCTCACCATGTCTTTTTAACCTTGCCCTTGAATATGTCACCAGGTACAACTTGACAACATAACCAGAACATCCCTGAACGGGATCACACAAGTGCTCGCATATGCGGATGACATCGCCATTTCGGGAGAAAATCTAGAGACTGTTAGTAAAAACTGTGAAATCATCATGCAAGCGGCAGAAGAGGTGGGCCTAGAAATAAATGAAGACAAAACGAAATACATGATTATGGCGATAGCAGGTGGACCTCAAAGAACAGACATAAACATCATTGGCAAGATATTTGAAAATGTCAAAGAATTTAAATATCTGGGAACGATACTGGCGGCCAGTAACGAAATGTCGAAGGAAATTAACAAAACACTACACTCTGGCAACGCTAATTGGCACGCAGTCAGTAAACTGGTGAAATCCAAACTGCTATCACGTAACATAAAGCTCCGTGTCCATAGAACCATAATTATGCCGATTGCTCTGTACGGATGCGAAACATGGGCTCTCACAAAACGGGAAGAAAATAAATTCCGCGTATTCGAGAATAAAGTTTTAAGGGGTATTTTCGGCGGTAAATATGACGAGGAGGCAGAACAATGGAGGAGACTCCACAACCACGAATTGGAGGAGCTATACTGCAAACCTACAATAGTGAGAGTAATCAAGTTGCGAAGATTAAGATGGAGCGGACACGTAGCGCGAATGTGCGATGATAGGACCGTGCATAGAATTCTTGACGGTAAGCCAACCGGAAAGAGACCGACAGGGCGGCCGCGACGGAGATAGGAAGACAATGTTAGGTTGGATCTCGAGGAGATCGGATCGGATGTTCGAACGTGGAAGTAGAGTGCACAGGACAGGGAACGGCGACGGAGTTGAGTCGGTGAGGTCATGAACTTTCGGATTCCTACAGGCCAATAAATAGTAATAGTGGGGAATTTTGAAAATATTGATTGGCAAGCTTTTGAAAAAATATATATATTTTATTACATTTGTCTGTTAATAACTTTTATAATATAAAGAAGCCTCAGTTAAAGTTTGAACTTAATTGGATAAAAATTGAGAGAGTTATATTGCAAGCCAATTTGAAAAACATGATTTTCAGATAATCACGTTTAAAGTTTTAAGTCATGACGTCTGACGTACGAGGGTGGGGTGACTATAGATGGCGCGAGCAAGTTTTTTGGCTTGTATTTTGGCTATAGTACTATGTCTCAATAGTTGCTATATACATTTTCAAATGGACTGCTTTGTTAGAATGCATTTGAGAGGTCATACCGGAAAACCTTCACCCCACCCCTGCACGTCGAACGTCGTGACTATATTCAATAAAATGATTTAAATGAACTGATAACATTTTTTCTATGGTAAAAAATAACTTTTATTACATTTTTGACTAGTTTATCCCTCAATTAAGCCAAAAAAAAAATTTGATTTTTGGAAAAAATTTCAGTGGCATAACCCCTAAGACTCGATTTAATTCGAGTGCCAAGAATTTATAGTTCGTTGGCTTTGATGAACGGTGAATATCCATTAGCAATGTTTTTATCATTCTCTATGTTCTGTTAAGTCTACCATTATAGTGTAATCAATTCGCCACCTAAACCTAATGCAAAAAAAAAATCTTAAATGAATGGAGAATATACTTGTATCTATATATCTTCTACGTCGGTTTGTTGGATAACAACCTCTAATTCTTACACCAATTAAGAACAAATTCCACAAACGCCCAACAATTTTTATGAGTACTTACTTTGCTTCTTTCTTCTTCTATTATCTTGGTTTTATTGAGGCATCTCGTTTTTACTGTGCTCATTTCAAAGAGACGTGAGCAATTCTTAGTTTAACATCGAGTTAAACCAAATTGCTTCCCAAGTCCACGTATTTATTTAAGTGGCGGGACTACACACTAGTCAATCCGTTGTCTGGCAATGAATTGGGATCGTGAAGCTTCTTATTTTCCGTGCCAGGTTCCTTCATAAAATGTGCACATACTAATTATCCAACGCAAAAATTAATTCATGTATTGGCAACACATAAAATATAGCTTGGCAAAGAAGAGGTATGAAATTTATTTGGCTTCTCATGTGTAAGTACTGACTGTTGGTCACATATAGATATTAGAAAACGTTAACATTGTTTTTTCAAGGTGTATCAGTGTTGATATCATATTGCCATAATGTAATCATACACGCCCAAAGTAATCAAGCAATTGTTATATACATGGGACCACCAGGCGCCCCTGGTTTACAAGGCCGTCGCGGAAGAAAAGGTTCTAAAGGTGAACCTGGTGAAATTGGTAAAGACGGAGTTGCTGGACTTCCTGGGTTAATAGGCCCACCAGGAATTCGTGGAAGAAATGGCCGACCAGGAATTATGGGACCACCAGGAAAGTCTGGACCAAGAGGTATAAAAGGTTCTAGAGGATCTCAAGACCTCGACAAAAATAATATAACAAGATTGACAAACAAGAACCCAGTTCAATACGATTCAGATGAAGAAGATATTACGTTTGAAGACGAAGACCTTGAATTTCTAGCTGATGTTTATTCAGATGAATCGAACGAATCATTGTATGATGAATCTGATGAACTCTGATAAAGTGTCTTATTTTACTAAATTTATAATGGCGAATATGCAATAAAAAGTTAATGACTTTTAGGTAAAGCTACCAATTCACGGTCGTTTTATATATCTTCTAAATTTTGAAATGCAGGCATATAACATTCATTAAACAATGCAATAACAATATGTAACAAACTTTATATTACAACAATGCCGACACAGTTTTCAGTTTTTAATTTTCTAGCATTTTGCATGTGTAAATATATCTGTAGAAGCCGGTAATTATTTCAAAGATAATCCAACTCAATACAGAAGTGAAGGTTGTGAATCGAGGAAGCGTTGTTTGCATCATATGCCGGCAAAGTTAACTCATAACCCGCAAACCAACGATTCCAGAGATGCGGAGGGCAAAAGTCGAGGTGAATAAAACAATGAATTTAAAACCGGATAAACACACATAACAGCGAGGATCAGTACACACTGCAACAAAACTTTGATAAACTTACTAAACTGGAGGAGAGTAATCACCAGTTCTTGTTACAAGTAAGCGAGTTACGTACCGAGAATGCTGAATTAAAATCGAAAAATATTTTGGAGAGCAAGGTGAACTGACCACCGCTTGGCAGAAACCTTGACGTAGTGCGGGGGCTTAAACTACAATAAATCACTCAGGCTATGTTGACGGAAGCATACGCTTCCAGTAGGGCCACCCATGTCAGACAGGCTAGCGAGGAGTAACAAACAAAGATCTACCACCCCTAATCCAGGGTGTTACGCGTCACCATGCCCATTGGATGGTTTGCAGCCAGGGGTTTACCGGCTGTATTATAACGGCGCCTCTCTGACACCGGGTCGAATCAGGGCAGTAAGCAGACCTTACCATATCAAAGAGGGGCTCTGATGTGGCGGACTATTTGAAACCCCAAGACTCATGGGAACAAAAATGAATAATCAATATACAAAAAACAATCTCACGAAAAACCCGGTAAGCGTAGGTGTGATGAGCCGACACTACCCTAAAGGAACAAATCATCAAGAAAACACCGACTCGGCGAAAAGAAGACGGAAAAAGCGGGATATCCGAGTCGGCACGTGGAATGTTCGAACGTTATATAAACCAGGTACGATACAAACGGTCGCAGAAAACGCGAAACAATATAAAATGGCGCTTCAGGAAGTCCGACTCCCACATCAATTAAGCGAAACCAACGGGTTTGCACTGGCGTGTGGAGGTACCGATAAACATAACCTCGGGACTGGCTTCATCATAAGCAAGAAGATTACGCCCCATGTAAAAATTGTGCAATTTATTAATGACCGAATGTCGGTGCTCAAAATACAGGGACCATGGTACAATTATGTATTTATAAACATACATGCCCCAACAGAATCTACGGACGAAGAAACGAAGGACACATTCTACGAGACCCCAGAGGAAGTATTTGATGGGATCTCATCATTCGATGTTAAAATCCTCCTCGGGGACCTCAATGCAATACCAACTATAGGTAAAGAGAGCCTACACAACGTTTCAAATTATAATGGAATTCGAATTATCACGTCCTCAGCGTCAAAACATCTGGTAGTGAAAAGTACGATGTTCAAGCACAAGCAAATCCATAAAGCCACATGGATATCAACCGACGGCGTTACGCGTAACCAAATAGACCACTTCCTCATAGACAAAAGACACCACTCGAATATCATTGACGTAAGATCATATAGAGGAGCAGATGCGACTTCGATCACCTTCTAGTGATGGGCAAAATTAGGAGTCGACTCGCAGCAATTGAAAATTAAAAAACCTACACAAAAGGGGTGAATATCAAGGGGAACTAACGAATAGATTTAGCATCCTAGAGAATGGGAGCAGTGAGGAATAGGAAACCAATAAACTGGGCAGTAAATGGGCATCGATTAGAGACACAATCAAAGAAACAGCCCAAAAGGTATTAGGATTTAAGAAACAATTAAGTCCAAACCTCGGTTTGACGATGAGTGCAGAGCAAAGATCGAAGAACGTAAACGCATCAGAGTGATCCACTTAGAAGGATATGCAGAAAGATACGCGACAATTCGGAAAGAGACAACGAGACTTTTCAAACGCAAAAAACGCAAATGGGAGAAGACTAGGATCGAAAAAATCCCAGAAAACGTCAGAGCAAAGAATATCAGAGGTATGTATGCCGGCATAAATTCAATTAGAAATGGCTACCAAGGGAGAGCCAAAATAATCCGAGACACAAGCGGGTGTCTGGTGACAAAAACAAACAATATCGTGACAAGATGTAAGCAGTACTTTGAATACCTGCTCAATGTGCGCACCCATCAACCACAAATAAACGCACTAGACGTACATACAGCTGATCCTCAGATCCCAGAGCCCTCTTTCGACGAAGTTGTAGACGCAGTAAACCGATTGAAAAACAGCAAGGCTCCCGGAGTCGACTGCATACCGGCAAAGCTTGTGAAGCAAGGGGCAGAGACAACCGCTCCAAAGATACATCAACTGATTAAAACAATATGGGATAAGGAAATCATTCCGGAAGAATGGAAAACCTCGATAGTCGTCTCCATTTTCAAGAAAAGGTGACAGATCTTACTGCAAAAACGAAAACATTGCTGCCAACCACATACAAAATATCGGGTTTTCCAATAAGGACTTGACAATTTTTTTTTTAAATAAAGCGCAAATCATTTGAGATATTTCAAAACTTTATTATTGGCTTGAAGTACAATCAAAGCATTTATGAATGGAACTCGACTTCGTTCATATGGCCACCGCGAAAGGGTGCGTTCACAAATTAAATTTAAAGTTGCCAAGTCCCTATTGGAAAACCCGATACTAACAAATGTCATACTGGCGAGAATCATACCCTACGCGGAAGAAATATTGGGAAACTACCAATGCAGAATCCGTGGGAACCGGTCAACAACCGACCAAATGTTCGCAATAAAACAACTGCTAGAAAAGAAGTGGGAATACGGAGAGACGGTTCACCAACTGTTCGTTGACTTCAAAAAAGCCCACGACTCAGCCGCAAGGCAAAGACTCTACCATATTGTAGTTGAGCTGGAAATCCCAACAAAATATGCCGTTCTCGTTCAAATCTGCATGAACGAAAACAAAGGGCGAGTTAGAATAGAAAACCACCTCTCAGAACCATTTGAAATCCGAGACGGACTAAAACAGGGAGATGACCTCTCACCATGTCTCTTTAACCTTGTCCTCGAGTATGTCATCAGAAAGGTACAAGACGACAAGATGGCCGGATCATCCCTGAACGGAGTCACACAAGTTCTCGCATATGCGGATGACGTCGCCGTTTCGGGCGATAATCTAGAAACTGTAAAAACTGTGAAATCATCATGTAAGCGGCAGAAGAGGTGGACCTAGAAATAAATGAAGACAAAACAAAATATGTGATTACGGGGGACCCCAGGGAACACACATAAACGTTAGGGACAAGATATTTGAAAACGTTTTTTTTTTATTATTATCTATTGGCCTGTAAGAACCCGTAAGTTCATGACCTCACCAACTCGACTCCGCTATTGTTCCCTGTCCTGTGCGCTTTCCTTTCACATTCTACCATCCGATCCAATCTCCTCGAGGTCAAACCTAACATTATCCTCCCATCTCCGTCGCGGCGTCCTTTCGGTGTCTTACCCGTTGGCTTACCGTCAAGAATTCTATGCACGGTCCTATAGCGTTTGAAATGATAGTGAAGAATGTGTGATTCGAACTGACGCTATGACAGTTAGAATCACCAAAAATGGAACCTAAGCGTTACCCATCAGTGTACTGGCCGTGTTTAAAATTCGATTTTTAAACTCAAGTATATTCCACTGATGTGAATTGTTTTGTTATCGCTATGGTATACGGCTCTGATGTATTTTCTTATTCGATTTTCGTTCGGTGTTCTTCACAATTGTATTGTGTGTGTATCTGTTAGAGACGCCACAGTCCTATCGTTGCCCATTTGAAAAAGTTAAAGAATTTAAATATCTGCAAACAATACGGACGCCCAGTAACGAAATGTCGAAGGAGATCAACATTCCGGCAACGCTAGTTGCCCTGTGGTCAGCAAACTGCTGAAATCCAAACTGCTATCACGTAATATAAAGCTCTGTGTTTATAGACTAATAATAAGAATTCCTTTCGTCAATCGGCAATGGGAATTTTCCTTGGTTTGACTCTCTATTCAGTGAATACGTTTTTAAAAAAAAATTTCACGATGTCTTAGTTTTCTCTTTCGGAGTGCCGTAAAATAATAATGACCATTGGCGTTATTCAAAAATCATCTGAAACTAAAATTGGAAAAGCTTAAATTTATAATATTTATTAGAATCAACGAAATGTCGAAGGAAATTAACAAAAGACTACACTCCGGCAGCGCTAGTTGGCATGCACTCAGTAAACTGCTGAAATCCAAACTGCTATCACGTAACATAAAGCTCCGTGTCTATAGAACCATAATCATGCCGATTGCTCTATACGGATGCGAAACATGGGCTCCCACAAATTCCGCGTATTTGAGAATAAAGTTTTAAGGAGTATCTTTGGTGGAAAATATGACGAAGAGGCAAGACAATGGAGGACACTCCACAACCACGAATTGGTAGAGCTATATCGCAAACCTACAATGGTGAGAGTAATCAGGTGGCCAAGATTAAGATGGGCTGGACATGTGGCGCAAATGGGCAACGATAGGACCGTGCGTAGAATTCTTGACGGTAGAAAGGCATAAGAAAAACAAAAGATTGATAATGTATAATTTAGAGTGCTTGCGAAGAGCCCGTAAGTTAATGTAAGAATGATATTTGTAAAAAAGAATTTAGCAGTTAGTCTTAAGTAAGATCTCTAATTGAATTGTTATTAAATGTGGGGATAAAACAAAACAAAAACGGCCGCGACGGAGATGCGAGAACAATGTAAGGTTTGACGTTGAGGAAATCGGATCGGATAGTCAAGCGTAGAAGGAGAGTGCACAGGACAGGGAACGATGGCGCAGCCCAGTCGGTGAGGTCATGAACTTCCGGGTTCCTATAGGCCAATATATAGTAATAGTCACAGGTTTACTGTTTCGCATGCATACGCTTTTGATCTGCCGGTGTGCTTCGGGGGCTTTAAGCCCGAAAACAATAAAGAGTCGAAATTTGAAATTTGAAGAATCTGGTGTTTTTACTTTTCTCCCTTGAATCTATTGCGGGTTTCGTTTTGTTTTCGGCATCAGTTTCATCTGTCGAACTAATCAGTTGTGACTAAAAGTTGAAGACAACATAAAGAAAAAGGTCTAGTTGAGACAGACATAGATGGTCATTCCGAAGTTTCTTCGCCCTTGGCCTCGTCAGACCACTGTATCGTGTCAGTTAACTTTGCTCTAGCCAACAGCAAGGTTAACGAAAAAAACTCCCAAAAGTACAGTATAGTTTCAGAAAACCAACTAGGAAAGTCTAACCGAGTTTTTTGGTGTTGACGCTATAGCGAACACAGGCACGATTCTACTTGGTATGCGGACATTTCTTTTGAACAAGGTACAGAGTATCAAACCCAAGAGAAATATTTGGTTCGATTCCGAGTACAGAGAGGCAATTAAGATTAAAGAGTTAAGTTTCCGGTTTTATAAATCAAACAATCCTGAGGAAAACCGCAGAAGAGTCGAGAGACCGGAGATGATTACAATCTGCATATTCAACACGCAAGGTTCTTATATGACCAGAGAGTAAGACAAAAATACTGCACTCCCCCAAAGATAGATACTTCTGGACATTCATGAAAAATATTCAAAACTCCTCATCCGTTCCTTGGATTACAGTCAGTGGCAAACCAGTCATCAATGTAATAAAGAAAGCGAACCTACTTGCTGCAGATTTGGCAGCCAACTCAACGCCTGATACCACATTAATTCCGGCTCAACTTGAGCACAAGCGGCAAACCATGAACCAGATTCATTTTCGGACGCTTACTGTTGTCCGAACTCTCAAGGAGCTGAACGCAAACAAATCCGATGGTGCAGATAGCATTCTCAGCAACAGAGGGGCTTTTCACAGCTGTGCAAAGGAAGGATTTTTGGATAAGTTATGGCGGCAACAGCCTCAATAGTATACTGGTTAGTATACCCGCCTGTCACGCGGGAGACCGGGGTTCGATTCCCCGTCGGGGATCCTCTGGCGCAAGACTAACGACCTTGCCCGGAAAAAAACAAATCATTATGGAAAATTTAACAAGCCTCAGGACTTGTTAAATAAGGCCAAGACCGGTTCCAGGTTGTAGTGCCGATGATGATGATGATGATGATATGGCGGCAACAAGCAGTGGTGATATAGAGACGAACGCAGGTCAGAAACATGATGGAGGTGATGATGGTTCTTTGATGTTTGGCCAGTTCAGAGAACGGTTGGCAGAATTGACAAGGACGATCAAAATTAAACAGCGAAGGCATATTACTAATACCGTGCGAGAGCTGGTCAAGATCATTGGTTGCCTTTATAATAAGGAAGTGGAAAATCGCTTAAAGAAGCCATCTGCGCCGGCTGAAACAGGCGGTGGAAATTTGCAAATCCAGCCAAAGCAAAACTTGCACACAGACGTAAGCAGGGTCCCGGGGCAGATCAATGATGAGTCATTCAATTACAATCGGCTTACAATTGACCAAGGTGAGGGGGGGGGGGGGGGGTGCGAGGTTGGGGGGTGAAGAGGCTCCAAAGGGTGATACTGGGAAGGCCAACATTATGAAAAGAATAAGACCACGCCCGGACACTATAATTATATCCAAAACCGGGGAAAAAACATATGTGGATATACTGAAGTTTATGAATGCCAAGCCCGAGCTAAGTGAACTTGGAAATAGCGTGAATAAAGTTACAGACACTGAAAGCAAAGGTATAACAAGTACTAAGGGAAAATGCTAATCCCAAAACAGTGTCACAGGAAATCACGGTTGAGTGTCGTGATCTAGATGAGGTTACCAATGTGGAGGAAATCCTGACAACTATCGCTATATAGTTCCCTTCACTGAACGCGATCCCAAAGGAAGCAGTAAAGAGTTTAAGAAGGAAACCAGATGGTACGTAGGCTGCCATGATCCGTTTACCAAGACAAAAGGCTAGCATGTTGCTGGCTACAGGTTTCCTACGGGTTGAATGGGTAAGATGCAGACTTGGAGAACACATCGCACCCACACGATGTTTCAGATGTTGGCAATACAGTCATGTGGCAAAATCCTGCAAGTCCGAAGAACATCGTTCGGAAAACTGTTTGAAATGCGGTGAAAAAGGCCACAAGGCAATAGACTGTAAAGCATAACCCAAATGCATGTTCTGCGAATCAGGATGCGAAGGCGGTAACCACCACTCAAAAGGGAGTTACAAATGCCGAGTATTTAAAAACGTGATGTCCAATCTCCTCAATAAAAATGGACAGGTTTAAGTGCATTCAAATTAACTTAACCATTGTGGATCCGCACAAGATCTCCTTTCCCAAACGGTTAAGGAATATGGTGTCGACATGATACTCATCAATGAGCAGTACAGGATGCCTGGTACTGGTACTATTACATGGGCGGAAGACAGCAGCGGAACAGAGGCCATCTGGACAATTGTAAATTCCCCCATGGAATGCAGAAGTGTCCAGCGGCTGAAAGGAATTGCCTATGCTAAGATCAGAGGAATTCATTTCTACTGTTGTTACGCTCCACCAAGGTGGGAAATAGAATATTTCAAATGCTTTTTGAACATGATAACACAAGAAGCTAGAGATAAGAGCACTCTTATAATTGCTGGAGATTTCAACGGTTGGGCAGTGGAATGGGGAAGCACAAGGACCAACAGTAGAGGAACAGTAGAGAATGCTGTCACAATTAGAGCTCTCAAGCCTAAGAAAATGGCAACGAAGATGGGATTCTTCCACCAAAGGAAGATGGACCCACACTATGATACCTGATGTAGAAACATGGGTGAAAAGAAAACATGGCGAACTGAATTACCACCTGACGCAGCTAATATCAGGACATGCATGCTTTCGGCAATACTTGCACAAGTATAAGAATGTGAATCACCCATACTGCTTGTATTGACAAAAGGAGGCAAAATAGAAAATGCGGAACACGTACTCACAGTGTGCGTGAGATTCGGAACCGCACGAACGATTTTGGAGAGACACATGAGACGGATAGTTACTCCGGGAGGAGTAATAGAATACATGCTGAGTTCAAAACAGGCATAGGCCGTAGCAAATAATGTTGTATGTGACATGATGCAGCAATTGCGACGCGACGAGCGGAGTTACAGGCAAAGTTCCACTGGGATCAACGGGAATATGTGCTTGGTGGGAATGGTTTTAGTGACGATTTCCGAAGATTTCCACCATCTTATCCAAAAAAAAAAAAATTAATAAATAGATAAAAAAAAATAAATAAATAAATAATAATAATAATAATAATAATAATAATAATAATAAACATAATAATAACAATAATAACAATAATATTAATAATAATAATAATAATAAGTAATTTCCACCATCTTATCCAAAAAAAAAAATTAATAAATAAATAAAAATAAAAAAAAATAAATAATAATAATAATAATAATAATAATAATAATAATAATAATAATAATAATAGACATAATAATAATAATAATAATAATAATAATAATAATAATAATAATAATAATAATAATAATAATAATAATAATAATAATAATATTAATAATAATAATAATAATAATAATAATAATAATAATAATAATAATAATAATAATAATAATAATAATAATAATAACAAATAAATAAAAGATGGCATTCTCTATGTGAGTCGGGCATCCCAGAGGCTCGGCCCCACGATATCTTTAGAAAATTATTACATCCTTTGGCTCAACCAAGAAAAAAGGTACTGTCACGGTAGTTGCTCAACTTTACTTGATGAATATATTCTACTTCTCGAAACATGTTGATACATTGCCCGTCAATAAGAGGATACACATCAGTTCACTTTAAAACCCATCTTCGGACACATGAATAAACATAGACAATCGTTCTTTAGCCGAACTACATAAAACCGTATCATTTTGCCTGATCATTTATCTCGTTGTTCATGAAATCTCCAGGTATTCAGTGTTAATATAATTGATATATGTTCTCATTATGCTCTTTCTCTTCTTGTTATACTCGCGCTGTACTTCGAAAGCCCCTTTGTGTGCGTGTTTGTTTAAAATAGTATATCAAAATACCGCCACTACTTCTCTCAAAAATCGTTAATATCGAATAAGTTTTTAAATCATGATTTGGGCTTAGGGTGTTTTTTTGCAAGAACCAATGCAATGACCAACTTCTTGTTGTTTTACCTTAATCATGAAACTCTTTTCCAGACTAGGCAGCAATGTTTTCAATTCATCTCTTTATCCTACCCCATCGAGGGACTTCAAAGGTGTTCCGGATATCTTGATTTGTCAAGTTAATCATGAGGAACGCACATAGTGTTGCCAACTCCCCTGAGATGGTAAATCCCCTCGCAGCTTTGTATAGGTATACCCTGGTTATTATATCATGAGCGGAAGTCCATGAGGAATCGAGGCCTAACGAAGTTATTCGACATTCGTATATTTGCCTTTGGTTTGTTAGATTGGTCACCCTATGTAGTCGAGTCAGTTCACATGAAACGTAAAACTCCCTAGTGGCTTTCAATCCACTGGAATGCTCTGAGCTAATGTACCTTTTGAGTATTTGAATTGGCAGCTATTTATACTCAATCGTCGAAAACTCTCGCCTCATGGTAACATTTCGACACAAAAGACCAATACCGTCACATTCCATTAGCATACCTTACATTAAAGTACCTCAGATTTTAGTTGTAAATTTAAACCGTCAAACTCGGTGAACAACGAATGCTGATTTCATTTTTTCACAACTAATTCAATAAATAATCAGCTTTTGCTCATTTCTGAAGATCAAAAAGGTACACAATTGTGGTTTTACCTGTTGTACACAAAGGAAGTTAATAGCGTCCTTCACATGTGTCTAATAGTCTTAACGGACGATTTAAAGCAATCATATAAGGAACAGCCCTCTTTGTTGCTGTCGGAGTAAGTTGCTTTCGATTATCTGCAGGAAATAAGACTTTCAAGAGTGGTGGTGACAACGTAGGAACTAGACTTCTCCTTATACCGTTCTATTCTCGGAAGTGGTTAAGACTCAGCATGTTTTCCTTTGCACTTCTAGCAGCGTTTATGTTTGTAGTTCTATTTCTCTGTCAGACGTGTTTGTGTTTCCCAATTTGCCTTAAACACTTTGGCAGGACAAAAAACAGCTTTAAGGGAATTTGTTGGATTGCATTTAGATTTCAGTTGAATCATTATCTAGGACAAACACATTTTTGTATAATTATTTTAATGATTACAAAGATGTCTGCAAAAAAAGGATGCTCTACTCGGTACTCACCTTTATCAAATTTAGAAAGCGAATGCGTCTAAAATATCATTAGCGACCAAATTCTACTTACCTATAATAAACTAGAACTTTAAACGAGCAGGCGGATGTTCTGGTGTTCCTCATTCAACTAGTTCAGCTATGGGAAGTTGATCTATACAGGCAAAAACGTGGGTTTTGCGTTACTTTGACAAAGCCGCTTTTTTCGAAAAATGTATTCAAAAGTTTTTATTACTAGGTTTACTGTAATACACGAGTGTTGCAAATTTTTGTTTTGCTCACCAATTAAAATATAATTTATGTTATATTTTTATCACCGTACTTAAAGTTTGTCTACTGTCTCTGCTTTTTAAGTTGGCCTTGGCCATCAGCTTTCCAGTAATTCGGAGAATTTAGCGACTTCTTTTGGCGTCGCATACAAACAGAACTAATAAAATGCTCCGAGTGTCCTTTTCTGTCTTCATTTGATAATTTATTTAACACTTTTCTTTTCTATTTCTGTTCTTTAACAAATGGTCTTTATTTTAAGGTAATATTATAAAATGTTGGCGCAAGGCTAATAACCTTGCCCGGAAAAACAAATTATTATGGAAAATTTAACTAGCCTCAGACTTATTAAATAAGGCCAAGACCGGATCCCGGTTGTAGTGCCGATGATGATGATGATTATAAAATTTACTGAACATAAGTCACACAGGTTGATGTAGTAATTTATTTAACACTTTTATTTTCTATTTCTATTTCTGTTCTTTAACAAATGATCCTTATTTAAATGTACTATTATAAAATTTACTGAAGTTAAATCACACAGGTTGTATTGTATTGCTCTGAAAAGCCTTACCATCTCCTTTCCTCACATCCAAATCCCATAATCCTTAACTATAATTCAAAAAAAAATCGTCTAAATTTAAAATTCGCGATAAACGAATCAAACGTTCGTTTATCGCCCTTGCACACAACTCCCAATAATCTGTAACTCAAATCCACAAAGGCATTATCCCGATCCAACAAAATTCCTAGTAAACGACTCAAATATTCGTTTATCATCCATGTACATCAATTTCCTATGAACCTCAAACAAAAGTTGAACCAGATGTTCAATTTTCATACTCATGCTCATGTCGATTTAAAACCGCCACCGCGCGCTTCTGCCTCGTGATCTGCACCATCGGATCAATCGCGCAATCCGTTTTGGCAATCTTAGATAACATAAGATACCCAATTGCTTACTCTGGGATCCTAAACAAACAAATGGATCTCCGCACACGCGCCTTAGTGCTGTGAAAAATGCGAGAATATACACGCGAGTGATGTGCAGTGCGCGAAAACCCTCTATCCTTTCCATCCCTTGTGTCTGTGTTCCTTTTTTCGCACCTCTGTTTGTGTCCCTCAGGCATCCATACTCTCGATTGATTAATAATCTTTGGAGAGTTTTTTGTGTCTGAGTGGCATAATGTTTATCATGGAAGGGATCTAACCTGGGTTTCGGCACGGACCTAGTGGGGCACCTACTGCAAAGGTGTGGCGGTTCCGCCAAACCCCACTGTCTGCCGCCGTCTGTTTTCCCAGCCGCGCCATGTGTACAACAATGTTCCCTACATACACATTGGCTGGCGACTTACACTCAGGGGACCAAAGCAAATACGCATTCCGCGTCTCTTGGCATCAATTAAATCCTACAGCATAAACAAATGCATATAGGAATTCAATACCTACCCTTACTAGCGATGCCATAAACACCATTTCCCAGTAACCTAACTAAAACCCATTAGCACATTTCCACATCGCATCGTCGTCTCTTTGTTTAGCCGCGACGCACAATTCGAACAAAGGTCCCATTAGCATCCGACGAGTTTGGTTTTATTTCCTTTTCCGAAATCGTATCCTGTGAATGCACTTTATGCCCTTTCTTTGTTCTAGGTTCGTTCTCATCCATGAAAGAAGCCATGATCACGATTAGCGAGTGAGCTCTGCGCGAGCAAGATATCGCTGAGTCGTATTGCATCCATTGGCCGAGACGATCACATCGCCGCCCACCGTACCGTCCGTTGGTGCGGTGCGTACATACAAAGTCGAGTGTTAGTCGAAAGTTTACTTCACCAGTCCCTTTCAATTGTCTTTTTCGCGAGCGCGTCTATTTGAGTGTTTGCAACCGCCGTGTCGAATATTATATTCGCTGCAGTCTTCGAAGATTGTGTTTTCTTTATTGACTTCATAATGTAACGTTCACGCAGTGCTACCGTAAAATGTTAGTATCCAATAAGACAATAAAACAACAATAAAAGAACCCTTAATAATAGAAGAAATGTGTGTTTCATATTTTTACGTGTCCTGTGTTGGTGTTTGGCTTTTCCTTTTGTGTCGAAGGAACAACGGATGAACCTTCGCGCGTGAATAATTTATGATGGAGGAGGAAGTGAACGGAGTGCCCGTGTTTTGGCACAATACTTCCTCCCCACAAAGGCATAACACCTGCAGTGGTTGCTTTTGCTTATCTATTGCTGGTTCCAGCTTGCATCCTTTCCCGAGGCGGTATTGGTTTTCTGTGTACGGCCATTTCGATGGAGGTGGAATTTCGCGTTGATTTGTGTAACATTCGTGGCTTGAGATGCAATTTCTCTTCTGTGTCTGCCCATGTTTCTAAACAGAAACCAACTATCCTTGCACTTAGCGAAACCCAGGTAATTACTAATACACATATTTCCGATTTTAATCTACCTTTTGAGGAGCTGAGTGATGATATCTTCGAGAGGCTTTTACCCGAACGCCAATAGATGGTTTCGGAAATGATCCTCTCTGATACCAAACATTAGTACGGGTTTTGCCAATCAATCTGGGTGGCGAATGCGGTACTACGTGCCTGCCCGTACGAGCGCATTGCCACCTCTTTGCAGAGCACCACCGGTTGTTACACACGAGAAACGAAGTCTGTAACGTCTTCTGCATGGGATTGTCGCATTTTGGAGAGTTGTGAATATAACCCCTCATGCAACCAAGATTTTGTGTATGCTTTAATTGGAATGGGGTTCCTGAAAGGATATGGAAATTTGTTTGACCAAATTCCCGGAAGGTAAAATCATGATATGCATTTGAAAATAAGCATTTCATGATGTTGTGATTATTGGGAATTGAGTTAATGTGCGACAGATGAACATTTGGTTTAATTTGTTGCGCTTATGATTTAATTGGGGCTATGGATAGGGGTAGGATATTGGCGTATGGATGATTGGTTTTTGATGTAATAATGGGGAATTGGATGAGAGCAGTCAGTTAGGATCACTACAGTTGAATGTGCCCAAATAACCATAAATGTTGAAATAATTATTTTAAAGTATCAAGTCCTAATCTGTAACTTTCAATTTATCCAAAGGTTGCTTGCTATTCTTTCACATTTCAAGGTAACAACACGACTATAGAGAACCTAACAAATTTACTTAAGTTTCACGGAAGAGACATAATCTTCCAATACCAAATGTTCATCAGTTGTAAATACCCGTGAGTAAGAAAATTATAAACCCACTGTTAATAAAAAAGGAAGACAATAACTCGGCTTATGTTCTTTGAATCCACTTGCCGTTAATACAATTTGTTAAATACTTAAACCACTAAGCAAACATTAGCTTGAATGTTGTCCTTTGATTTTTTTTTCTTAATCGCAAGTGTATTTGAATTTTCACGCTCATAAATCATTATTCTCACATAGCAGTGCACTTCCTTGCATCCTCGTTCATTCAATGCTGACACACTGTGACTATTTGGGTCATCGTTCTCGACGTTCATTTCCATGAATCGTTCGTCCTTCTCCCATCAACTCATTGCCTAACCGGAAAGCCTTTCTCAGAATTTGCGCCGAAGAGAGTGCTGCAACGAATATCATTATATTTCCTTGACGATTCAACCCACTACCTCTCGCAGTCTAGTCCATCCACCATACACATGGCTATCCCAGCACGTAAACACACATCCATCGGGAAAGTTCACAGCTATCCTCAACAGAAATATAAGAGAATAGAAAAACAAACATTGAACATAACAATACAAAATGAAAGGATGACGAGCAACAACAAAAAATGAATAAATAAATAAAGGACTTAGAAAACAAATGCAACCTGAAGAGAATAAAAAGCTTTTTGTGAGCCATCTGTCACCTCCTCGCATCCTTTGGCGTTTGTTGGAAATTTTCCTTTCATTCGCGCATCGTACAACATAAAGCATATAGAGGAGTGTAATTTAAATGAAATATTGTCGTACAATAGTGTCTGAGGTTGTTTTTAAGTATGGGATATAGGATGTCTGCACTTTTTATTAGAGTGAAAGGATAATACACAATATGCATATCCTGATTAAAGTAGGCAAGGGACTCGAAACAGATTTTCATCGGCCATATAAATGTACCAGGAAGTAATGGCAAATAAGTTTGAGAACAATAAGTCTCTAATTGATGAAGACACAGTTTTTGCATAAATAGAAACAAGTTAATCACCCCACGTCAGGCAAGCATTAACTTTTTTCCAATTGTTTTTCGTTGTTTTCGTATAACGAATGAAATTAAAAAATAGTTCTCGAATAATGTGTCATAAATAAAGACAGATGTATCAGAAATTAAGGAAATTAAACTAGAGCTTTGGATTGATCATATCATATGGCTCCCCGTTGGTTAATGCTTACATAAGCAATAAAAAACAGACCTCTGCAATAAAAAAACTATCGTAATTAAGAAAAGGGTTTATTTATAGCTATTTGTATCCAAAAATCTGCAAAAAAAACTGACATACATTAAATTTTGCCCATATCTATACTTGAACAACCACACAACCATTCGTTACCGGCACGTCAAAGAGTAAAGACGTATATCTGGCAACAGGAGAAAGCAAAAGAAAAGAGAAAAAAAAATTCGCCGCGCGAGTGTAAGTGTGCAAGTGTGGATTACAGTGTGGCCGCCACTGAGAGCGGTTGTTTAAAAAAAATATATATTGTGGAAACAAACAAAGTGTTAAAGAGCTCGTCACCTTTCATGAAAAGGGGCCAGGCAGACCTGAAAACGATGACACGGAGCCGACTCGTGCAACAGCCGAGTATTATAACAAAGCGGCACAAGCCAAATACAGACTGCGAAAAAAATGCAAAAGGAAAGAAAAACGAATACACAGGAGCAGGCAACCAATTCAACGAATTGGTTGACCTTGACCCAAGTGAAGTCGAATTACCTGCTGATGAAGACAACAATATCACAGGTACTGAAACAGATCCAGAAGAACTAGAAAAACTCCTTGCGGATATTGACACAAAAAAAGAGGAACTCAATAAACAAAGAGAAGCAATCCTCAAATTAAAAGACCTGGTGTAGCAACAACAAAGCCAAGAAAATACAACAGCACAACGGAAAAATCAGGAAGCAAACAAAATGCAGCAAACAAAGGAGATGCGGAAGCAGCAAAAGAACCAGCACATCGTAACCAACAAAAAGGAAAAGGCGCCGCCTATAATACTTACGTCCATAGAAACAAAGGACGTTATAAAATTAGGTGAATTAATTTGCAAAAATTTCAAAACGAAAAAAATTAATAACTCTAAAATAAAATTAATGTGCGATGATATTGAAGGTTATCGCAAAGTAATGACTGCTTTGGGTAGGACAAAAAGCGAGTACTACACGTACACCCCGAAATCGGAGAAAATAATCTCCATGCTCCTAAAAGGAGTTGACCCGTGTTTTTCCCCTGAGGAGGTATTCGAGGAATTAAAAAATGTCGAAACCGACAATTTAAAATTTACAGGTGTGAAAACCTTCTCTACCACCAACTCCAGAAAACGCAATTGCAAATTGCCTTTCTTTATTGTATCACTGAGTCCCAACAGTAAAGTTGATGCTCTCCGATACATCAAACACCTCAACCACCAAACAATAAGTTGGGAAAAAATAAGAAAAATCGATCGCGTATTGCAGTGCATGCGTTGTCAACGCTTCGGGCAAGCGGCATCAAATTGCCACGTGCAATTCAGGTGCGTAAAGTGCCTCTCCGACAATATCATTGGTGAATGCCTCTTGGGCAAGGAACAGCTTCCAGATAGGAAAACACTGTCCTGTGTCCTCTGTAAAAATACAGGTCACACTGCATATTTTATAGGATGTCCTAAATTTCAAGAAATGAAATTAAAATTGGAATCCAAAAAGAAACAAGTTGAAGAAGAGAAAAAAATGAAAACTCGTTCTTACAACAATTTTGTGGCTCCTTGTGTATCATATGCACAAATGGCCGGTGCTCCTAAGCAACCAGCATCCATGGAACATACATATAGTAATGGAAGAATGCCTGCGCCAGAGGCACATTCAGAAATAATAAGAATGTTATTAACCATGCAAGGACAATTTTTCCGAATTTCAAAGAACACTGACTGAACAAAGAGAAGACCAGTGAAATCAAGGACGTTGCTCTTCCCTCTGGATCAGAGGAAGCACGGTGGCGACCCCTTTGTAGGACAAGTTTTCAGGAGCGGTCTATTTTAAGAGATCACATCACCATCACATCACCATCGGCACTACAACCTGGAACCGGTCTTGGCCTTATTTAGCAAGTCCTGAGGCTTGTTAAATTTTCCATAATGATTTGTTTTTTCCGGGCAAGGTCATTAGTCTTGTGCCAGAGGCTCCCCGACGAGGAATCGAACCCCGGTCTCCCGCGTGACAGGCGGGTATACTAACCAGTATACTATTGAGGAGCTATTTTAAGAGATCCCTTCTCCTTATAAGGACTAGGAGACACGCTTCCTGAAACCAAACCCCTACAAGAACAGAACAATGATACAAAAGGGGTCGTTATGGTATTTGCCTAAGATTCCTTGGAAACACCGATGTAGGCAATTACTAATCTAGCCGTATGGCTCCGGTGCACAAGGAGGCAAATTATTTTGTTGACATAAGTCAGCAGAAACCTCGTCGACGGCGTCAAAGGGTCAGGCTGTATGGCTATATGTTTGCTTAATATGAGGGTAAGCAAAAGGCGGGTCATCGTAGGCATGGCTGGCGTATGATTGTTTATGGTGAATCATATTAGTGCCCAAATCCCATGATCGGTAGATAACCGATAAAGAAAATTGGTCGCAAGTGTTGCGAACCTCGGGACTGGGGCAATAAATGGTTATGAACCGTAGCAAAACCCATCGGCTACGACTGTCAACAATTACGCTGGCCAGCTAGTATTTATCTATTATAATTGCTGACAAGCCGAGCCGATGGAGATATAGTACGGTTCATATAATAATTCAATGTGATGCATGCCTTGATAAGGTTTAACTTTCAGGTGTGATGCTGCAGGGGAGCTTACGCTGCCCCCAATTGCAGGTAAGTACTATGGGTTTGGAAGGTGGTTAATTTAAGAGGATGGGCGGTTCTTTGGGAATGTATTAAAGAAACACCACGAGGTAACTTTGAGTCCAATATGGTGTAAGCTTAAATCAAATACAATAAGTCAACTTGGAAACACTTAGTGATATACAAAGATAAAATGTGACTAAAGTTCCAGTATAATGGTTAAGAAGCACTTAGTTGTATACAAAAATGAGGTGTCACTACTTGCGGCGTGGACCCGATACTTTCTGCTATTCTCACTCAACAGGACCGAACGTCTTCAGTGGCGCCTAAATCTCAACTCGCTACTTTCTGCGTTTAATGTGGAGGGCCGACTTACCTCCACGGCATCTGATTTACGACTGAAGAAATTCCTTCGAAACGACAGAATACAAATTTTCATCCATCGTTTCGGTGACCAATAAGCAATGATATTCCTTACATTGGTCACGGTGAGGATGTGCACGCACACAGTTATGGTTGCTTCGCACGCTCATGCTGTGTCCATGAGCATGCGAACCGTGGATATTCGAATTCCATAAAAGGAAATGTTACACGACATGTTTGCAGCTGGGTAAGTATTATGAAGACGATACTTGGGGTATTTACCCGATAATTAACTGCGTACAGCATTTACGCTGATCGTGCACCATGTGCGCATTCACCTTATGCAGCACTCGATTCCCTTCGGTGGGCAATGGTGTGGTATGCTGTGCATTGTCGCTCGAAAGTCGACCGATGTGTCTGTGGAGTAAAACAAGGGTGCAGGTGTGCGGCAAAATACTTTGTACGTTATGTGCATTGGCATGTTGTTGGTGATTTATGTCGGTTACATCATGTCGTAACCGAATTGGATTTCAGAAACATGATGCGTTGAATGCAAGCATGCCCCTGGGGGAAATGTTTGTTGATGCTAATGCAATTGCATTAGCGAAAACTAGGGGTTTATGTGTTTTAGGTGGAAGTTTTTGTATAGTTAATAGGAAGGTAAGTAATGGCGTTCAAATGGAACGGACATAATACTTGTTTTTATGGGTTTTCAGCTTATTAAATGGAAAGCTAAGAAATGGCGTTTGGTGAAAACGCCACAGATTTGTAATACAGGACGGGGCTTTGACTTTTATGTTTTGTTATAAGTTAGAGAATTATTACTATTTACGGTTCAAATAAAGTTTTCGTGAAAACATATTCAATTTTTTTTCCATTTCTAACAACTAACTATTATCAGATTACTTTTTTACGGTTGTGGGTTGCGTTTTTGGCATTTTAATAGATTACGCAGCATTAGGGCCATGGCTCCTAAACAAAAAGGAAACAGTCATCACACTGCCGTATACCAGAGATTTGAATGTAGCAATCGCACCATATACAGGATGTGCCCCAAAAATCAAGCAATATAATTGTTCGCCGGACTCCTACTGGCGTCTTCGAATCGATTGGGTAAGATGGAGAGCCTAAGCGTCGTACCCCACCACAATTAGTCTACTGCAATAATCGGAAGAATCAGGATTTAGTGCAACCTTGTTTCGAAACCATTTCGTGACTCGCAGTTTGATATGCTGAGCTATTAAATTTTGTATTAAACTCGATGTCAAAACTGCAGAAATGTGTAAACGAGCTTCGCCGCTACCTGGGTGCTGCATAGTTACAATACCTCCAACCGCATTTCTTCGTGGGTCCGTGAGTTCCTGGTGAGGCATAATGTACCAACGCTGCATCAATAGAAAATATGTGCAGATGCCCGTGGAAAATAGTTTGAAGAGCATTAATAAATTGTATAGATGTTGTCAATAAATCTTTAAAAAAATACTAATACCGTGCAGTAAGTGAATATATTTCCGCATATATCCATGGTCTGATGCGCCAGTGCTTCTATTTCTTTAACGCTACCATCGTAAAACCGTAAACGTATCCTTAGTGATTCGGTAGAATAATCGATGGAGGAAAAAAAATTAAGCTTATTAATAATACTAAAATAAATGCAATAGGCCCATAGCCCACGTATCCGACACCCG
Organism: Microdon myrmicae; assembly: GCA_963931805.1. Classification (NCBI taxonomy): domain Eukaryota; kingdom Metazoa; phylum Arthropoda; class Insecta; order Diptera; family Syrphidae; genus Microdon; species Microdon myrmicae. Next base: position 38,133,729 of record OZ007498.1, on the reverse strand, counting down.
CGAGGCTATCTCGTGACAAATAATAGGTATGCAAGAAGAAACTCGGCTCTGAAGTTGGTTGCATTAAAAACATAATTGAGCGCATCCAATTCGCCTACCATTTTGGATATATGTAGCTGTGTTATTGCTGTTCTTATAACTAAGTGTTAGTCATTAACAAGCTGTCTTTCCGTGTGCATCAGTTGAATAAGAGTTTAGAGTTTAGTGGCGTAACCATCCCATTCATTGGCTTAGTTCAAGCAACATAATTACCTACAACTAAAGTATATATAAGTTACAAACTAGAGAGTTTAAGAACTCTCTTAACTAGGCTTAACCTAAGGTAACCAGGACATATTAAGAAGTTTAACAAAATGGGAAGTTTAAAGCGGCTACCACCCGATTTATTGGCTTAATTAAGGCAACATAATTACCTACATCTAAAGTATAAATAAGAAGGCAGGAGTAGGGGCAAGAGGAGGGATTATAGTAAAGTGTAAAAGCACCGCTTAAGATTGGTGGTGAGAATGGTTTACAAACGATTTTAATTATGTAACAGCCCGAAACAGGCTCTCTTAGCGATGCATCACGTCGACACGAATTCCCAGGAAAACCAAGGCAAGCGCCAGCACACAAGTTCCTGGGAAACAACTATCAGCGACGCACCGATTCCAGGAAGCCACTAATGAGAACAGCGCCCAGGAAACGAGCGAAGGAGAGGACGGCTGAACGCCTATATAAGGCGAGCACATTGGCAGAGCAGTAGGAGTTGCCATAGAAACTCCTCGCCGCACGGCATTAACGAGACCACACTTATAAAGAGAAGAATCAATAAAGATTAACCAATTAGTAGCAGAGTGTTTTCTTTCTTTAATTGCAAATTGCAGGGAATCGTACTGGGCAAGACAATAACGCCCTCCGCCCAGAGCAGAGTCTGGCTCTGAAAGTACGATACGCGAGTCGAATAAACCGTTTGGTCTGCCAGCGCCGGAATACAGTCTCCACAAAGAGAGGGAAGCTGAGATGTCGCCGGAGAAGGCGCGGTCGCCAGAGCAGTAACAGGCCCCATGCAGAACACACCATCACAAGCACTGTAATCTACCACCAGAAAGCACTCTTCGACTCACCGATCATGATAAGATAACCAAGGCAGACAATTCAAATCTGTCCTAATCCGAACCCTATCTGGACTTGTAGGCACAAAAACAATTCGAGCCACAGTAACCACCCACAGCCCAAAGCTTGTGTAGTGATGTAGTAACCAAATAAAAGCTCCTCTCGGCCACCGCATCAAGGTCATTTCCCAGTCATGCGGTCATATATGCATTTTTTTAAATTCAAATCAAGAACAAAGAAAAAAAAAGTGGTAACCGACAGACAGAAACCTTGCTACATCGGCAAAACCGACAACGACTTCGTCGAAGACCGTACGCCTCCAACTCCTCAACAAATGAAACCTCATCAATGGGGTTCATCACCAAAAAGAGTACACGCCCACACCGTGTCCTTTAAGCAACCCACTACAAGCTAACTGAATAGAAGCGAAAAAAGTCGGGTTTTTGAAAAGTCTGCATTGGGTTATAGCATTTAACGAAGGTGATTTGAAGCCATACTGAAAACAAATAAGTAGAATGAAAGCATCGACATATCAGACCACGACCACGACCACACGTATATGCGATGCCTGTAACTCGCCACGTATGCTATAATTACAATGTTAATGCTCTAGTATACGGCACTGATGGCATTTTTCGATTCTCTTTTGGTGTGTTGAGGATATTCTGTGTCTGGGGAAGTAAAATTGGTTTTGCTTACCTCCTTTTGTGTGCTTTCAATAACCGGTAGGTCGTCTCCCATTATCGATGCTCTTCTGCGGGGCCGCTTCAACGTCCTCCTTTTGTGCGTGTGGGCTTACTAAGTTAGGGCTCGGTTTCCGCGACTTCCGTAGGGAATGGCGGAGCTTAATCTGTAGTTGGAGGGGGGCATTACCATCCTAGGGTCCGTAGCATCTAGTTAAGATCTCTTTGGTGGGTGTTTGGTTACTTCCCACCGGGGAGAGTGTTCCGTTGGCAAACGGAATACTGGGCGTCTATTTTCCTTTTAAAGTCTCTTCTTTATTTTCCCTTTCTTTTGGTTATTGTGATTCGGTATCGGACCAGGGGTCCGGCCTTTCAGAACTTTGATGATTATGAATTTATATTTATATTCTATCGGCCAGCGGTTCGGGCTCTGGTGATCTACTGATCACGAAATTGAAATTCACTCCCCTTTTATAGAATTTTTAGTTGAGAATTGTCAACTATTTTAGGGTCAAAATTCCCAGAAACACACATAAGAGTTTGTGTTTCAATTTGAGTTGTGTTCTGGGAATTTGTTAGAGGCTTTAGTTGGATGGGTTCTAGGAAGGGGAATCATGAAATGCGTTTTGAATTTAGCATTTCATGATTTTTTAGGAATTGAGTCAATGTACGATGAATTAACTTTTGGTTAAATTCGTTGTACATGTGACTCAATATGGGATTTGAAATGGAGCAATGGAAAGTTTGGGATTTGGGTTTTTTATGTGGAATTGAATCAATGAGCGACAAATTAACTTTGGGTTAATTTATTGCTCATATGATTCAATATGAAATTAGGAAATTTAGGAATTGATACTATTGGGGATTTGGATAGGGGTAGCGATTTAGGATCGCTACAGGTGCCATACGAATGCGTATGCATTACCTCTTAAAATCGCCAAAGCATTTCTGTTAACGCCATGGCAAAACCATTTTTTGTGTGTAGTGTTTTAAACAAAGCAAATTGGTTGGTTCATCGGTGTTTTGATTTAGTTTTTTCTTGAATCAGTTTGTATTACTTTTTGCCTACATACTTTCAAAAACAATTTCCCTTACTCAACCTATTTCAATGTAAATATAAACTCATTGATCTCTCCATATCTATTTCGTGGAACTCGACAAAACTTTTCAAAGCATATGTGCGCAGTTGCTTGTATATTCAATTGAAAACTGTGAAGCCATTTGGTAACGGATTTACTATTTATTTCAATAAGTTTGCAGGAAATTGCCGTGCTTAAAATTAATTTCAGAATGTTTTATTCCTACATGGAGTGTAATTGCCACGTTGGGTTTATTTTTTCTTCCTTTTTGGCCTGAGCTAACTTCAAATTTCTTCTGGCCTTATCAATTCTCTGTCTTAGTTACTCTTTCTCGCCTTTTGACTGTCATATTGATAGTCTCAAAGATTTAGATTCCAGAGCTTACGCCGTTTTTGAAAAATCTGTTTTCAAATACGACTGTCAGGATTTTAATTCCCAGTTGTAAAACGGGAAATGTGAATACGCTAAATTGTGATTGATCTCGTTATTTATATATACGCGCGAATTTATCTTCAACAACACTTAATGACCTTCGAATGTTCGTTATAAGCTTTTAAAAGTAGTTCGTATTTATAACCAGTCAAACACCACCCATAAATGTAGCTCTGCAACGTTGTACAGATGGTACTTACAAACAACTCCCATGACCTCGGAAAATGATAATAACCTATGAATCATTTCAAACTATTAACTTTACTCTAACAAAAGGAAAATATCGCCAAACACGAAGTTAAAAGAATGAATAATTTTTACTGAATGACCTGCTGCCATTGGCATCACTCTAGCAAAGAAACGTAGTCGATTCTGTGAATTGATGACACATCAATGTGAACAACAAGGATCTAACTAACTAATGGGTAACCATCGATTTTGACCTTGAGTACTTGTGAACCTTTCAAGCTCCTTTAGGAGTTCGTCAAATATTAACGTATGTATTTTTCTACGTCCGAACCGAACAAAATGAAGACCTTTTCTGCTTACACATATACTTAGCTTTTGGGCAGAACTCTTTCCATTAGACCGGGTCAAAAGATAGAAAATCTGTAAGCATAGGTTGGAAAGTAACGTGGTTAGTTAAACAGCATCTGAATTTCTTGTCGACCTTTGAATTATATTACGAATGCAAATTATAAAATTAGAATATCAAAGGCATATATCGAAGTAGTTAACCTTGTTTCGATTGCTGCCCCAACCTTCGAGGTTACGACCGGCATGAAGTTACGTTTCCCTAAACGGCTGTACGGATAATAGGTGTAGTGAATGGGCGGGGTACGAATCTTGGTTGTGGTCAATCGTAAATGCTATAAATTGGCACGTAATTTTTGCAAGCTGCTCCATAAAGGACTCTTCATTTGAATATTTTCTGAGGCTCATTTTATTATATGCCTCTCGGATAAGAATGGGCTTCGGAGGCTTCTGTCAAAATCATTGTTTGGTTCAAGATTAAGAACGAATGTTAGTGTTATTAAAGTTATGAAATATGTACTTTTACTTTGGGTTTGAATCCAAGTGAATATCGCCAAAGATTTAGGAGAAAGCTTTCCGGCCACACAATATAGGTTACTTATTTGGATTAACAAAAAGGGAAAAGCCTCCTTTTCATATAATAAACTGAAATGAATTGAATGCCTTTCAACTCGCCGTAAAGACAGCCAGTTCGTCATTTATTGAAATCATTTTGGATTTTGGATATTGAATCCCAAAATAGCAAAGAGGTTTCTCGAGCTCCAACACTTTTTTGCGACTTTAGTGTATTCCTCAAACACCAGTAATCTTACTAAACATAAGTCAGGTTTTATTATCAAGGTGGTGTAATATTCGTTACAGACAGATTGTGGGTCTAGTTTAATGTTTTTTTTATATATTTAACTGTAGATATTACCTGTTGCACCGTGTTGTTGACCCGCCCTTGTTGTTGGCTATAGATAGTTATCACCACATCTAACTTTGCCTAAAACGAATCTTTCAAATTCCCCTCAGCCGGTTGGCAACAGAGAGTGAAGTATATCCATAAGCACAAGAGAGGGGAAGCCGATGTTTTTGCGGCACGTTACTGATATAGTTATTTGATTCTTGACATTCGAATTTTATTGATCCCAAAAAGGGCGGCTCCAGATATTTCCCACTAGACACTGTAAGCGGATTCCTTTCGTATTCATTGTAAAAAGTCATGTTTTTCATTGTTTTAATCTATGTTTTTATTTTTTCTATTTTACTTACACGAAACTAAAACTTTTGAATTTAAAAACTCTGGTTCTTTTTAATAGCGACTCGTTTCCTTTTCAATAGTTGCTTTCATTTTGAACTTTTTACTCAGTATATTTTATATATAACAACCACTAACTTGGAACCACGAACGCAATGCCAAAACTCCACTCTCAATGATCGTCTCGCTCAAGCGCTCAAACTCTACTCTCTGTTTTCTCTTCGTCTGCCCGAACGAAAACTCTCTCCTTCGATCGTGCAGTTCAAAGGATACACTACTTGGTTTTCATTATCCCTTTTACCACCCGCCATTCATTTACTAAAACTTTCCCGGGTTGGGATCACAAGAGGGAAAACTAAAAAGGAACGATCAACAGAGGATCTTGCGGATGAGCATTTTTGATTTTCGGTGGTGGGCGATAAACTGAACATGGTTCGTTTTATGGCACAAGTTGTTTGTTTACCAATTGGTTTCGGAACTTGGTGCAAGCAAATTTTTAGAGAATCATATATTTTCAGACGATAATTCTCAACAATATTTGTTTGAGAGTGGGTCATTGGTCCGCACATTTGGGAGTTTTAGGTGTATGCGAACCAAATGAACATTTGGTTCATATTAAAAGCAATACCGAAAATCACTTTTTTCCACGAACATCATCTCTACATGGTATGACCGATTTCCCAACACAAACTAAAATCAAAAGCCTCAGCAAAACCCATCCTATAAACACTATAACCGTTCATTAACCAGCCCAAACAACTCTTCAATATTACGTCACCTTTATGATCAAGTCCTGCCTCCTCATCATTCTAATCCAAACAAACATACAGATCAACTTCCGTATGGACTCAAATGCTAGCCGTATTACTGCATATTAATGACAGCCTCATGAGACCCTTGTCAATCGTTCGCACGATCTAGTCAACTTGAGTAGCTGCAGATGCTCTGTTCGTGATCCGAACCTTCAAGTAAACATTCCGAATCACAACAGAATGGATCCCCGGTCATGTTTCCATGAACATGATGATCAATTTTGTGGTATTTCGTCTTGGGCATATGCAGTATCCATACGGCGTCGGCCCAGCAGATTTTGCATCCATCCCTTAAAACACATATCTTACATAAACAATTCGTTTATGTATTTGCTACGCGTATGTGTGCGGTATATGTGCGCCTACAGTCAGTTATCCGTTTAACAGTTTTCCTGGTGATCTTGTCCATCGAATCTCAAGAGCACCTGATGCTGCCGATGAGGACCAGTGAAATCCAATTGACCTCAGACACTCGTCGTAAACAGGCGTTTGATAAAAAAAAAGTGCGCGTTAGTTACGAGTCCAATTAAATAACCTATAGACAATGGTGTCACATTAGTGTTACGCGTGGATTGTGAAATAAATTGTCGTGGCAGTTTTGTGCAGTTGAACTATGACTCTTAAGAATCGATGCGGTCCGTCGCGTGTTCCAAGTCCACCCGGTATCTCATATTCACAACAGGGTACCTCATCTTCCTTGCAAATGATTAATTCAAGCCTATCATGCCGCCCCCTACCGATGACTGCATTACTTCATCCGACATTAACTTTACGTCGATATATTGCCAATCTGTATCACCACGATCAAGACGTTAGTGTGCCAGATGATGAAGATAACCCTCACCCACATCACCCAAGAGTGGTGCCACGAGGCCCGAGGCAATCAGGTCCTCGACCACCAATCTCATCGGCGATGGATTCGGATACCCACAGAAGTCATTGTCAACATACACACCACTGCCGCCTCATTCACTACCAGCCATGTGGAGCATCATCTCGGCGAGCTACCTATTGAGACCGTTCGACATTTCTTGTTTACCCGATCGCTCTGACATGAACCCCCTAACTGCTGCGGCAGACTAAACACGTGAGTAACTGCAGCGATCATTATGCATATACTAACACATGTCATTCAACCTAGTTTCATAGATGTTCATCTACAATTGTTTTACCTACGAATCCACGAGGAAATTATGGGTTATGCAGCAAGGAACTCAGCTACTCTGCAGGAGACAAAACCTCCTTTGAGCAGCCTTTGCACGACAATCTCGCTGATTGGCCACTCCAACTAGCAGTCGTCTCAACACTGATCTGCCCTGTGAATATGGCGTTAGAATATACTCATAGCTAGGCCGGCTTGTGGTAAGAGGCGACTAAAGGCCGAGTGGTAGGCGGGGTCCCAAAGCCCTGCCGCCCAATGAAATACCAATTCATCAAGCTATAGGCTCTGTGAAATGGTCGAGAGAATTCTCTGACCATCTTTCGGAGCTTGGTTGGTTGGTTTAGATGGTAGTCGGCCCCAAAGTGGGATACCACCCCGTCACGCTGTACATTATATCGTCGAAGAAATCTTCGACTATGTTTCAGATGTGTGGCTGATGGCCCGGACTGACATGGAGATAAGTCATGATGGTACCTTCTGAGATAAAGAATTCCGGAGGTAAACTAGTTTCCCATTCAGATTTCCGGGAGGGACTATGTCAGGGGGAACATCATGCTGATATTATGATAAATAACCGAACTTTAAGAAATTCGTCATCGCGCAATCGGGCTAGCTCTCGAGGCTTTGTTGACGCGTAACTGGTAACGGCATTTTGTAACATCAGGGGCATCGGTTTCACCAATACGAAAAATATTTGCAAAAAACGAACCCGATATCCTTGCCCTAACCGAAATACTGGTTGATTCGACAACAGATTCGAATTATCTTCGTTACTCAGGATTCGACTTACATTCGAGATTACGTTTTAAGGGCGGAGTCTGCGTCTTCACGCAGTCCTATCTGGCTTGCCAAAGGGTGGAGGCGTTGGAACTCAATAACTTGGATATCATGTGGTTCAAGGTCGTGGTGAGGAACTCTGTTTACCTTCTCTGTTCACGTACCGTCGACTGGATACAGATCAACCACCCGGCTTCTGAAATTGTCCTCGTGGCGATTTTAGTGTACACAATTCCGGCTAGTTGGTGCACACTAACAGAACCGATGAGGCTGGGAGGCTGGCGGAGATGTTCGGTGTTAGCCGCAATTTGACTCAACTCGTGGAGGAATCTACACGAGTGCCGGTTGCCCGAGGTGATTATGCGAACACCTGGATCTGTTTTTGATATCCGAGCCGAGCATTTATACCGCTGCACTACTGGGAAACTAAGATCACCGCTTGCTATCTGTCGCGCAACCACTTGCATTTCAAGCGAATGACCGACCTAGGTAGCTTCGCCATGTGTGGAGGTATGGGGCTGACAACTGGGTCGATTTGCGAGAGTTCTTCGCATCCTTTCCTTGGTCGGAGATGTGCTTTGGAGACCCCGGTGTTAACGCATGCGGCAAGTCGGTCACACCGATTTTTATTCTCGGGATGGAGATTTACATTCCGCATTCCATCAAACGAAATAAGTCTGATAAACCTTAGTTTGATACAAAAACGCGAGCAGACTACAGCGGCAAAAAATAGAGCTTTTAAGTAATGGCGCTCCAATCCCACCGAGGTTAACAGAACGAATTTCGTTAGAATCAGAAACGCGTGCAGCCACGTGATTGATAACGCGAAGAAAGCTTACAACGACAGGGTGACCAACAACTCCCTTGAGTGCCCAACCGCTCCGCGTCCCTTCTGGTCAATAGCAAGGGCTGTCAGCAGGAACTTCGCTTCCTTCGCTAATGTGGTCGCGAATTTATTTTCCGCGAATTCAAACGTCCATGCCGCCAGCGTACTATTCAACGCATTCTACGTGGGCTCGACTATGAGAAGGCAACCGGCCCGGACGGAATCCCAGCAATAGTCCTTAAGAACTGTGTTCGAGAACTATCGGCAGTTCTTGGCAAACTCTTTCGCTTGTCTCCTACACGGGGGATCTTTCTTATCTGCTAGAAGATCGCCCGAGTTTAGCCAATCCCAAAAAAGGGGAAGGAAGTGTCTTCCACGAAATTACCGACCGATAGCATTACTGTCTATGTTATCTAAGGTGATGGAAAAGGTCATCAACGCTAAGTTAATTAAGTATTTGGAGTGCAACGGACTTTTGAATAATCGTGAATACGGATTCCATGGCAGGCGGTCCACGGGAGACCTCTTGACACTTATAACCGATATATGGACATCTGCGATTGAGCGGCATGGTGAGTCAAGGGTGGTCACATTGGATATCTCTAAGGCTTTTGACCGCGTCTGGCACGGAGCATTGCTGAGCAAACTTCGTTCATACGGACTATCCCAGCAGCTTTGCGACTGAACGAAGAGCTTCCTTGGAAGTCGAAGAGCTTCCTTGATCCCGGTTGCTGTAGACGGGGAGTCTTCAGATCGGTGTCCTGTTTATTCCGGTGTGCCCCAAGGTTCTAATTTGGGTCCAACCCTATTTTTGCTCCACATAAATGATTTGTTGGAATCAAAGGATAACAAAGTGTTCAATTTCGCGAATGATAGTACGCTTGTTTCCTCCTTTTCGAGTGATCGACCTATTATTGCATCAACGTCGGACCACCTGAGATGTAGTCAGATCAATCTCTGAATCGCGATCTGGTTAAAGTCCTACAGTGGGGAAAGGCCAATATCGTCGACTTCAATGCAACGAAGACACTGCATACAAAATTCGCAAAGAAAAGTGGATTATCGGTTCCACAGCTGATGATGAATGGCCAGGCTCTTGAATCTGTGGGAGCATGAAATTGCTCGAGCTATCTTCTTCTATCTTCTTAGAGCCGAGAAATATTTTCCTCCGGCTCAAGTTCTTCTCCTGTATAAGTTCCAAATTAGACCCGCGCTCGAATATTGCTCTCATGTTTGGAGCTCTGAGCTCCTCGATAGTACAGTGTTTAGTATACCCGTCTGTCACACGGGAGACCGGGGTTCGATTCCCCGCCGGGGAGCCTCTGGCGCAAGACTAATGACCTTGCCCGGAAAAAACAAATCATTATGGAAAATTTAACAAGCCTCAGGACTTGCAAAATAAGGCCAAGACCGGTTCCCGGTTGTAGTGCCGACGATGATGATGATGATGTTTGGAGCTCTGCTCCCAAACATGCCCTCGACCTATTTGAGAGCGTCTGCTTGATCGGGGACACAGCGCTGACGTCGGAACTGCAGTCGCTATCACATCGAAGGCGCGTGGCCGACCTCTGTCTGCTTTACAGATATTATCACTCAAGCAACAGTGTATTCTATGCTCGTTGAAATCTGATCTTAACAAAACGGTATTTAATCAAAATGTACTAAATTAACTGAAAGCAATTCTACGTCTCCCGAACGAAGTATGGGCGTCTGTTATCCAAGCTTTAGATCATCGAAGCCTAAGATTTCTACATTCATAAATAGCGGAGGGGGAATTGGAATTCAATTATCATATTTCAGAAGTAACCACCTTTGCAAATGTTAGGCCCGATGCAAAATCGAGCGATAAAACTGCAACAAAACTGTTTCAATTTCATATTTAAAACAGTACTTGAAGGACTCCAGCTTGTCCCTGTTCTATTGAAAATGTTACATTTCTCTAATGTACGAATAAGTGTGGCTACGAAAGCCTTGAATCAAAGAGTGCGCATATTTTCAATGAAAGATTTGGTTCAGACGAATATAATAATAATTATATAATTTTACTTGTTTGCTTAGGAATAAGTTGCGAGCTAGATAATCTTGTGGGTGGTTGTTGTTTGGTTTATGAAGAGCAGGAGAAGCGGTTTGGCTACCGGTCGTAAACAAGGGTAAGTTTTCGTTCAAGTCAATGAGGTATTGTGTTAAGAGAGTGGCCTTAGACTCAGTCCAGTCAATGCCTAATCAAAACGTGTCGTATGGACAAGAAATTATACTCGTTGCGATAATACGAACACAGGTCAAGTGTGTTAATTCGAACAATCGGTCAACTGTGTACGGGTCTTCAAGGAAACTATCATAATGGCGATAAGTAGTAGAACCTGTGTAGAGTGCGAGAGACTTCATAAAGATTATACTCGTTGCGATCATTCGCACATCCGGACAATAACGTGTATGCTTATACTTAATTACATATATAGGGGGTTGACAAGCAAAAAATAAAAAATAAAACAAAACGGACAAACATAAACAAGGAATAAAGGAATACAAATAAAAATTAAAATAACAAAATAAAAAATTAAAATTAAATTAAAACCAAATTAAAAGATAAAATAAAAATAATTGGGAATTTTGGATAGGGGGAAGAAAAGCGGATGGCACGGATTTGATAGCAGAGGGGTACGAATGGTCTGTGCGTCGGCATGGACGCTGATTCTACCATCCACCCACTACTTCGTGTACAGCTGGAAATTGTTCGCCGGAAATTGTCACCCAGAAACGTTCGACACAAGAGGAATCAAAAGAAGACTATTCACCACGGAAAAGGAAATGCAACACAACAAACTCTTCGACATACCGTCCACAAGGAGAAAAAGTTAAACGGACTGTTTTGTTCTTATTAATGATAATGTTTTTTATTAATTGATTTTACAATATTTAAAACTATTGGCAATTAAAAAGGTTTTTGTCTATACTTAAACTACGTTTCCACGAGCACTTGATTTTGGTTTGTTTCCCAAAACGAAATTTTGCAAATCGATTTCAGTTAACACGAATGAGGACTTTTGAAAAGAACGCCTCAAGAGACTTTGCGACTCGACTGTGTATATCTATGTTCCTCCGCCGCGCGACGTATTGAATACCCATTTGCATCGTTTATGCTTGGATTTCAATTGATGCCAAGGGACGCGGAATGCATATTTGCTTTGGGTTGCACATTGTGCGAGTCAGGGAATTTTATTGCTGGGAGAAAAACGTCGCCAACTAAATGTATACATAAAGAAATTTATCGTATACATGAATGAAGCTGGGAATAGGCGACGCCGTGATAATTATCTCTGGCTGGAATGGTTACATGATATGTGAACCGGGTTTTTTCTTTTCAGGATAATTTATGATAAGGAAGTAAGAACTCTTACAGGGGATTTGTAAGCGAAGGAATGCTTGAAAAGGTAAGAATTCTTTTGCAGGTACTTTTGGGTTATAATAATTGGATCTGTTTGATGCGTGAAGCATTTAAGATGCTAATGCGAATTGCATTAGCGAAAGCTAGTGCAGACTGGGTTGTGGTTATGGGGGTTTTTTCAGGAAGGATAGCCGCGGGATCTGGCAGAACCCCCACAATACCACCCAGACTAGATATCGAAAACTATTTACCCCATCAGTTTCTTTCAATCTATAGGGACGCTCGACTGTAATGTCTCAGATATGTCGGCATTTCAGTGTTTAATTAGGTTAGCGACTTCAGACTTCATCGTGGAAGTTATGTATCAGCTGCCACCCATCTGTGTTCATCCTCTATTCGATTGCCGAATCTGAAACGGCCCATTGTTATGAGGTGACCAGTGCCTGAACATCCCGCCTTCCTGGATCCTACAGGCTCCTGACTAGGTCGTAAGATCCCCCAAGTGCCCGAGGCCATGAGACTAGTGTTCAAAGGTTGTCAACTTTTCATAGAATACCACCACCACGGTTTATGATCCCAGAAAGTTGTTAGTTGCCGCACCGACTTGGTTTGGACTTACAGATGCCTTGGATGATGTTCAATGAGTGGACATCGGTTAGTGATCCACCCTACAGTAATTCATCACAGAATCACCTTGTCTAACAGAGAGTTTTCTCATTATTTGGGGCACCTAGGTTTTCCACGCATCTCCCACAGATGATTTTCCCTTGACATCCTACATCGACGGTCTATACTATTCACTTTCAGGCTTCGTTAGCGACGACCTCATACACCTTCGGTTGCCTTCGTAAACTGAGTTCAGCCTCCTGACATGCCGACCGCACGAATGATCTTCAGACGTGCGAATATGTCAGCTTCGTCCTTGTCAATTTCCATCTTCGTTGTCTCCAGATTGATGTCGTGTCCTGAGAGAGCCCTGGTCCAGCGTCATCCAGGCGTCAAATTGTTATCGACTACTACACAGAATACCCTCTTCTGAGTTGTGTGCGCAACCACGGGTGCGGTGACCGACGACAACGGTCAAACCTCACTAGTACCGCTCGAAATCAACCTCGTTAAGGGCTGCCCCTTGATCGATCAACCAACGTTGCTTGAACGATTGAGGCACCTACGCCACAAGTATCTCCTTCTGTGGCTGGTCAGCTCCTCCACCCAGCGCTATCTCGACCACCCTCGAATACCTAAACTTTAGTGTTTGACGGCATGATACCCCCACCTACGCCAATGACGAAACCCTACCCTACCTCAGGGGCCAGACTGTTCGCCCCTTTCGGACATGACAGGATTATCTCCGACTCCTACTCCTTGCTGCGTCCCGTCCGTGTCGTCCTCCCTACACATACATCTCACATGAATCAACTTATTTTGAGAAGCAGCCTGGTCCCGTTTAACAAAAGGATTAGAAACACAAGGATATTGAGCAACAAAATTGACTCGTCGTATATTCCTGTGCATACGCTCCAGCTGCCAAATGTTTCCAAAATATTATCATATACGATTCGCTGTGCCATCCAAGATAACAAGATAAGGAAGAAAGTATTATTATATAACCGAATATATCCAAGACAAATGGTGGACGAAACCTTCATAGAAGACTGTCTCCAACCTCGACAGAAAACTCTTATCCGTAGGCATTTTAACCGTGGTTTACAATTCACTATTATTGATTTTAAGTGTGATGAGTATTTTTGGAATTTGCACGCCAAGTTCACAATTATCGAAATGATGTTCGGGCAGCATACAAAATGGTGCCCGGAGAATTCTTTTTCTTTTCTTTCTATACCAAAGATAGGTGGAGTACAAAACATGTGTTGTCACCCTGAGAAATTTTTTTATATTATGCAATGAAAAAGAATTAATGCAATGCAAACTTATTAAATATTAATTTTAATATTATACATATTTCTGTGATGTGAACATTAATATTTTGGGAGCAATTGAGAGCTGGAGCGCACGCCCAGAAAAACTACAACAATAGCCTTATGTTTCTAATCCTTTATAGACTTCAAACATTGTTGATCTGCGTCTAACTCCCTCCCTTATATTGACTGTTATGCCCACCGACATCCTAATTATCGTTTAACTTAAAATTTCTTTATTTCTTTTAATTTATTCTGAAATAACTTAGAAAACAGAAGCGAAATCGTTGTGTTGCAAATTTTACATTCGCCTCTTTCATTTGTTTATCCTTTTCATAACAATTTATTTATAACAACACAATCTGTAAACATTCCAAACACAGAAGGCGCACATTTGTCTTTTGAAATTGCCATCGAATGGGTCTCATGTGCGAGTAATGTGAACTTTAAGCGCAATATAATCATTGATGCCTGGTGCGTTTCGTACACGCGGATGTTGCCCCGGAGCAAATTTTTTTTTCCTGTCATCTTTTTACAGGAATCAAAAAAAAAGTTATAGTCCTACTCGGGAAGCCTGCACCTCAAAACAGAATTCTCAAAATGAAATTTGTTATAAACAATGTTGGAGCGATCCAATGCCTACTAGCTAAGAGTTATCCTCCTTTGTTGGGAGAACGGTTTTTCAGATGTTTCTTTAAACGGGACTATAAATCTGGACCCTGGTTGAGTTTTACGAGAATATCGCATCTCATTGCTAATTTCTTTTAAACCGTCGCAGCTTGATAATCTGCCAGGCAAATCGAACATGTGCGTTTTATGAAGAAGTCAATACACTGCGAGTATTTAGGTATTGTGCGTGATTTATTTGTCTATTTATACACAGATAATACTTTGTCTTGTTGAAAGCTGAATTTGAATTGAATTTTTATTAAAAAGTAACTAAAAGGACTAGAAAAAGACGGAAACTGTTAGAAAAAAAAATAATACAGAAAGGAGTTTCGTTAAAAACTGAAAAAAAATCAATAACCGCTCGTTGTATAATAGCTTGCATAAAAAAATTTCATTATACTTTAGTAAAACAATGAATACTTAATAACGGGCTTAAAATTTTATTTAAAAACGGTTTGTCTCTTTTTTTAAGTTTTTGTTTCTACTTTAAAAGATAAGAAAAGACCACTCTTCGAAGCTTTGTCCATTAACGATGTGCCTTAGCGAAAAATAGAACTACTTCATCCAATATTTCTGTAAAAGACTGTTGCACTAGATAACCCCAAAGTCAGATTCGCTGATCTCTATATCACTGATTCAATGTAATTTAAAATGTATTAGCTTTCTGATCGCTCGACATGTACGGAAACATAAAAGAAACTGATTTCGAAATGTTTATAAAGAATGCCACGTACATGTACGTGTAGTGATAATAAATCACTACACTCAGCCTATCCCCCATTATTATATAAAAACCCCATCAACCACAACCCCAATCATTACCCCTAACCAATAGGCCCAATTGAATCATATGCGCGACAAATTAAACCAAATGTTCGTTTGTCGCACATTGATTCAAATCCCAATAATCCCAACATCATGAAAAAATATTTTCAAATGTACTTGATGATTTTACCTTCCGAGAATTTGTTCAAACAAATTCCCATATCTTTCCTGGAACCCCATTTTATTTGAAGCACACCCAAAATCTTGTTTGTGCTTCTTGGAATTTGTATACACTTGTGGCGGTTCCGCCAAACCCCACGGCCCACTCACCTGAAAAACCCCCATAACTTCATCCCAGTCTGCATAGGTTTTCGGTAATGCAATCGCATTAGCACCTTAAATGCTTCACGCATCAAATAGATCAAATTTATTTAACTAAAAGTCCCTGTAAAGAATCCTTACCTTTCAGGCATCTCTTCGCATAAAAATTTCCAGTAAGAATTCTTTCCTAACTTATCAGGTATCCCAAAACCAATTCGGCACCTTCGGTGTCAGCCAAATTCCCCTAGACGAATTCCTGAAAACAAAAACATACAATGTAACCATCATAACAGGGATCATAAACATTGCGTCGCCTATTTCCCGTCCTCACCAAGTGTATCATAAATCACCATACATACACATTGACTGGCGACCTACACCCAAGGGACCAAAACAAATATACGCATCTCGCGTCTTAAGGCATGTTTTAAATCCTACAGTGCGACGTTGTTTTGCCACAGAAAATTAAGTGAATTTATATAACCAAATTACCTGTTGTTCAGGTGAATTCGTTCGTCAGCTCTCCCAGCTGTGGTCTTCAATTCCTCGTAACTCCGGATCAGCAGGCGGTCGTGATTCCTGCTCCAGGAAATTAACCAAGGCTTGTACCAGGCGGCCCTTGGTTCTGGGAACTGTGATGGGCGGCAGAAATGGCCCGAACCAACTTGAGTGCCGTTTGACAATCAATTAGAATGATGGATATTCTTGGCCCATGCCTTGCACTCCACGTTGATGATTATTCCACGTTTTGGCCTCTGAAAATGTACTTCGCAACGAACCAACTAGAGTACTCTTTGTTTCATCCAACTTTGCCGGCTTCCAGCTGCGCACAGTCCACAGAGACCTCCCTGATGTTCAGCAGTCACAAAATAGTCAAATACACGTTATAAAGGTTCTTTTTATTTTTTCCAAAACACAACCGTGCCACTAAATACCAATTACTCGTTCCTTTTTCTCTTCTTTACCTTTAATTTTTTAACTTTACTTTTAATTTGATAAAACTAGAAACGGGCTTCTTGTTTCCTTTTATTTTTTTGCTCTTCACTTCCGAATCAACTCAACTCTAAAAAATCAATCAACGGAATTGCCCCAAAAACAGTATTCAACTGCTTAAAGAATCAACTAACTGGGATTCAAAAACCGTATTCAACATCATATTAACCCGCTGTTCCTTTCCCAGGTACACAAAAGACCTCTCTCTCGCTCTCCCTCAACATCCACTCCGAAAACAGAAATCGAACTTGCACACGATCCACACACGAACCGGAGTATGTTCACACACTCAACATGTGGATCGTGTGCCTTTCCCACCACCTTACCATCAAATTATATTAAACACAAATTATATTAAAAACAACTAAATGATGGGTGTGGTGGGAGCCGCACGTAACAACAGCACAGGCAAATGAAAAACAGGAATTGAATACCTACCCTTACCAGCGATGCGATAAACACCATTTCCCGATAATCAAGCCAAAACCAATTAGCGCATTTCCACATTGTATTGCCGCCTATTTATTTAGCCGCAATGCACATCTTAGAAAAAGACCTAAGCGTTCCCTTTGTCTTCTCATATTTCGGGATCTGCTTCTCATCAGCAGCGGCATGAGCAAACAAAAACCATTAGTATCCAATGAGATTCGGCTTGTTTGCTTAGCCGAACTCACATCTCATGCATGCACATTTTCTCTTTCTTTCGTTCCAATGGCTTTGATCCATGAAAGAACCAATGTACACACATACCTGTGTACCGTGACGATCTTCTCTATGAGATCTGTTTGGTTACCCCAAAGAGAGACTTTACGTCTCTCTTGGAATAGGAAAATGCACCCCCTAATTAAGAGAGCCAGTTTCACTGGCCGAATTTCTCTGATAGCGAATGAATATCGCTGAGTCCAATTACATCCGCCGACCACCACGGCCGTGCCGCTCCTGCCCCTCGTCGCGCGCGGAGGACTCGTCTATAACGGAGTTGTGAACATTGATTCAGATTAAGTTGATAACCTAGATATTCAATTAAAAGTAATTTCTCTAGTGACCGCGGTCCAAATACAATGGTGTAAAATGTGAAAAGAAACAAGCAATTTAAATAATAAAAAACGATGATCGCCAATAGCCAATGCGTTTTATTTTTTTATTCCTCCCGTGCTGCAGTTTCCGGGATGTTATCGTTCATCCTTCCGCGTTTGATGGACAGTCTGCTGCGGTGGAACTTACGTTTTATGATGGAGGAGGAAGGTGAACCGAGTGCCCATGCCTGGCACAATACTCTTTGTCTGTGGCGGTTCCGCCAAACCCCAAGGTACACTTACCTGAAAACCCCCATAACCTCTTCCCAAGTCGTATAAGTTTTTGCTAATGCAATCGCATTAAGCACCTGAAAATGCTTCACGTATTAATTAGATCAAACCTATAATCGTAAAGTCCCTGTAAAGAAAACTTACCTTTTCATGCATCTGTTCGCATACAATTTTCCGTAAGATTTCTTCCTTTGCTTATCTGGAATTCCAAACAAATTCGGCACCTTCGGTACCAGACAAATTCCTGTAAACAATATGATTCGGTTTGCATTCATGACAAGGACCATAAATATAGCGCCGTCTATTTTCCAACTTCGCCATATGTACGATAAATTTCTTTACGTACACATTGGCCGGCGACCTTTTTCTCCCAGCAATAACATTTCCTAACTCGCACCATGTGCAAACAAAAGCAAATACACGCATCTAGCGTCTAGTGCCATAAAACGAATTTCTTCGCATGGGATCATGTATACAATTCGATCCCTTTAGCATCACCAGCGATACACATTTCCCATTGTGTAAATAGAAAAACCATTAGCACTTCTTCCTAATGGCGATACATTTACTTGCGCATACAATTGCACTGGAAGAATGCATGTCCTTGGTGGTCGCACCCTTAAGAGAAAAGTTTTTTCTCTCTCTCCTCTTGTTTTCTTAACCCTAACCTAGGATGGAATTTATGTCAGAATTCTAGTCTCGTTGAGTTCTTTACCATCCGCTGAGCGCCACGGTCCCGAATATATCCGGAGACGCGAGTTTAACACCCCCAAGAGTATCAATAGTTTTCTCGTGCTAAGTGCCATCTTTATTCGCTTTTCACCACAAGTGTCATCTTCATGTTCTTATGTGTTCGATTATATTAATGTGCGGATTTAATGTTAGTTAACGGACTTATTTCATCAAAGGTGAACAGTAAAATTTGAACAATAAAATAAAATCATGTCGACTGAAAACAGATTGTATCCCATCGTGCAGTCGCAAGTGTACACTTTACTTTCAATTAGTTTTAGTCACTTCATTTAAAAACAAATAAATAGACAGATTAATAACATTAAAACAGTGCATTTCATTTACCTCCCTTTCTGGTGTGTCTTGTGGCGGAGTTTTACGCCAAGTGTGGTGAACAGATTTCTTTTAGTGAGGTGACGATACGGTTTGACGAAACCTTGATCGGACAGTGAAGAGTTATGGGGAAGAAGTGAATCAGCGCCGTGCGCCGGTGCAACCTACTTCTGCTCCCCACACACTTTTTTGCAAGTCTCTGTAGATAGAAAGTATAAAGGGCGGTGCATTTTGGATTCATGATCAGAGATTCGTCATAAGTGTGACATCATTGGATCCCAGTTAGAGTTTTATTACTTACACACGTCTTACTAATAAACTTAATGTGATTGATACAGTGGTTTGCACTTTGATCTTTTATATTTTGCTTTCTTATCTTTTATATTTTCCTTTCTTATTTCAATTCAAACTTTTTTGGTGGTCTTCCACGTTCTTCATTTCTCACATCAAAATCATTATCTCTAAATCGCTTAAACCATCTTTTGCATGTTGCTTCCGATAGAGCATGATCACCATAAGCCTCGACAAGTATACGATGCGATTCTGTAGCACTTTTCTTCAAATGAAAACAAAAAATTAATGCTTTCCGCAAATCAAATCTGATACAAAAGTCGACATTTTAACAGGATTAAAAAAATGTTGTTGGTTGTACAATGACTTGATGTATACTAAATATGTTTGACAGATAAGGGCTCGTTCACAACAAACGTTCCCTATCGATACATTTGTATCTTGACGCTCACTTCACACTGGTACACCTGGTAGAGTTACAAGGAGACTATGTAGAAAAATAAAAATAAATTTTAAGAAAAAATGTGTTGTATCTTTTGTTAGGTCGGAAACTTTTCAGGCCACCAATGTATATAAAGGACAGAAATCAATCAGAAAGATATATTTTCCATTTTGTGTGTCATCTTTCGGTGAGTTTTATAACTATCCGTTCGTAGGAAGACCTGTCCTTATTGGCGGAAAACTGAACAAGGAGTTTATTTATCGCCTCATCTGTATGTAGCGTTATTCCACCCAAGTAGTTTAATAACGCAAGAAATGAAGGTCTAGCGGCGCAAGATCAGGCAAGTATGCTGCTCGCCAAACATGTGTGCGGTCTCAAGCTGACAAGCTTCGGACGTTTCAGGATGACAGATTCGTTGGAACCGACAGTACCATCCGAATTGATAGGTCGGTTCCTTTGATAGAAACACAAAAACACAAGGTTCGTTTTATTCACGTTTCAGCAACATATCGTAGATGTTTATACCCACCGCCAGATGAATTTCTCTGAGTTCATGAGGAACCCAAATATCTAGCTTGCTTACATATCCAAGCTTCTTTAAGTAGAAGGAACACTTTTTTGACTGACCTTTAATGTTTCTGCAATCTGTCGTATCGTGTAACGTAACGTTTGACTTGATCAATGCTACTAGTTTGTCGTTAACATCCTTGGTGGATCTTCCTGACCAAAGACCATCTTTGATATCAAAATCACCAGCGAAGAATTTATTGACGTTTACTGACGTTCTGGTAGGGTATTGTCAGCTTCCCTTTACGGAAGTAAAACAGTAAAGTATGATGAATATACACAGTTTGGTTTTCAATCTTCAACTTGAAGCCGTCTCGTTGTTAATGGTTCTTGTGCTTGTTATAGCACCAGTTTATTATATATAATTGTTTGTTATAGATATAATAGTTTGTTATAGATATTAATGCTGTCCTCAGCGCCAGTTTGTCGTATATTATACTTGTGTTATATATATATATATATATATATATATATATATGTATATATATATATATATATATATATATATATATATATATATATATATATATATATATATATATATATATATATATATAAATTATAATTATAAACAAATTGATATGCTTCATACACATATACTGTTTGCAGCGCCAACTGTTACCGTAGTGGTTACAGATTTGTCTCGGGTAGTTTATTTCTTTGTTCTTGATGTCGTGTCGTTATGTCTTATATCTTTATTCCCTATATTTTCCAGTTGTCATTGTGTCGAGTGGTTATATAGTGGCCTAACATGAATTCTGTATCACTCCATCCTTTTCGGTTCAACCTTTAGGGAAACCTCAGTTCGGTTTCGGGACTTCTAGGTACCGCAGCAGCGGTAAATGATACGGGGAAAAACTGTGTCGCGCCGAACCAGTTACCTCGTCTCCGCTGCAGCAGGAAACTACTTTAAAACTTGTAAGTGGGCCTACCGATATTCCCAATTATGATCCACCGCTGGATTCCCTCCAGTTCCAAACAACAAGAAACAAGTTGAGCAACGTCCGCCTGGGCATCAAACTCTTCCGCAAGCAGCAGCTTCAGTGGTTCACCACTGTCTCATATTATTTCCAATTAAACACAAACAAAAGAAACTAAACTTAACGACAGTCCTTCGTGGACGACTTTGACTTTTATTTAATACTATTTAAAAGCACTTATTTTAGTTTAAACAAAAAAATTCAATAATTCAAATACGTACTCCATGGACGGGTTTTGTGACTTCCAACTACAGAATAGAACAAAAAAGAACTACCAAGAAGAAGATTACTCTCTCCCTCCATCTCTCGCCATCTCGCCGTTCTCCGAAAAGAAACCCTATCTAACCCACCTTTCGAAATCAACACGATGCAGGTTCATGCCTCAGCTCTAGACCATATAAAAGGATTCAAGAATACAATCAATAATCAATGTAGAGTATTAAATAAAAATAGAATTTATATTCTTTACTACTCCTCGGTGGGGCAATGGCGATGGTGATTAAAGGTACTTGTATAAACATTAATTCATGTAGATTATTAAATTAATGTGGAGTATTAAATAAAAACAGAATTTATACTCTTTACTCCTCCTCGGTGGGGTACTGGCGATGGGGGAGGCTATCGCGTAACATACATCCCCCCCTCACAGGAGTGAGCGTCATTCTTGGAAGAGGCCTCGAGCGAACGAGAGGTACCCCACCCAACATCACCGCCGCTGTTGCCGCTCCCACGATGGGCCGCAAATCCTACAGGGGGCCACGGAACACAAACAGGGCGAGGGGAAAACATGAATAAAGGAAGGTAACAAACTTAAACCACTAACTACAATGATGATAACACAAAAAAAAATCATAACGTAGACTATACTTATGGCAGTAATAACAGTAAATACTAACACTAATTGAAGTTGTAGTGAAATAGACTATAGTGATAATAATAGTAATACCGTTAGTAAAACAATTCACAATAAAAGTACCGAGGTGGCAGGAAAACTCCATTACCTTCCTCAGGGGCTCTCGACCCCAACAAAAAGAAAAAATCAGGACGAACCGAAGTAGCTGTCCCCAAGAATTTGTCTGTATCAGACCACCAGTCAATGACAAACTGTTCCTCTGTAATGCCCTGAGGCCAAACCATTCTCCCAACGGAGACCATTCCGTGGACGAGGGATGCCGCTCATCAACGGCAATCATTTAGCGGGTGAGTGATGCTGGCGCAAGACTCATGACCTTGCCCGGAAAAAAAAACAAATCATTATGGAAAATTTAACAAGCCTCACGACTTGCTAAATAAAGGCAAGACCGGTTCTCGGTTGTAGTGCCGATGATGATGGTGATGCCGCGCATCAACGACCTTCAAAAAGAATTGCAGATGAGAGTTTGACCGCCCACACGATCCGGTTAGGGCCCTCTCGCTTGGGCGAGGGGATCCCCTCTCGACAACAACTACGGTGCCGCTTGGCAGGCGAATTTGCCTCGCACTAGCGCGATTCCTTACTCTGAACCCACTCACTCCCAGTAGGGTTTACATCATCATCATCATCATCGGCACTACAATCGGGAGCTGGTCTTGGGCTTATTTAGCAAATCCTGAGGCTTGTTAAATTTTCCATAACGATTTTTTTTCCGGGCAAGGTTATTGGTCCTGCGCCAGAGGCTCCCCGACTGGGAATCGAACCCCGGCCCCCCACGTGACAGGCGGGTATACTAACCACTATACTATCGAGGAGCCCCAGTAGGGTTTTCATCATCATCACCATCGGCACTACAACCAGGAACCGGTCTTGGCCTTATTTAGCAAGTCCTGATGCTTGTTAAATTTTCCATTGCTATTTTTTTTTCCCGGGCAAGGTTATTAGTCTTGCGCCAGAGGCTCCCCGACGGGGAATCGAACCCCGGTCTCCCGCGTGACAGGCGGGTATACAACCGTCCTCTTCCCTACTTTTATCCCGATGTTTACCGAGCTTTTGATCTCCACCACGTCATAAGGAACTCTCCATAGGGGCGCTAATTTCCCATTTTATTTTCTTCCCGCACCAAAACTCTATCGCCCACAAGAAACGTGAACGGGCGCAACTGGCGGCTTCAGTGGTTCACCACTGTCTCATATTATTTCCAATTAAACACAAAACAAAAGAAACTAAACTTAACGACAGTCCTTCGTGGACGACGTTGACTTTTATTTAATACTATTTAAAAACTGTGTCCAACAAGCGTTGAACACACCTGCCACTACCTATGGGTCTTGGCTTGGTGCGGGCCTGGCGTCAAGACCAGGGAGGTCTCCTAACATGTACTTGTGTTGGGCCGGGGCGACACGTATTTGGATTTCGCCGACCGAGGAATGTCGTCTGTGAATATCCATAGATGGTTCACAAACACGATGAAAAGAATGTGCCAAAACAATGGCGTCAGCAACACTGATGCCTGAAACCAAATGCAATTTAAGGGAACGAAAGAGAACCGAATACCTTCATTTGCTGTCGCGATCCTGAAAATAATCCTTCTTCTAAAGCTCCAGTAATGGTCGGGTTGAAGTTGATTATAAAAATGTTACTTAATTTTGTTGATGGATTTTATTTATATAGATTGAATGGATTCCGAACTGTGTCTCTTGAAAAGGATTTACGAAGAATGAATATTGTCATTCATTCGATGACAGTTTGTTTATTCTCCTTGACAACCAAACAACTAACATGTCAGCTAGCTGCTGACAATTCTTATTTGGTTGCGATGGCTGCGTTTAATTGCGAATTCACTGGTTGCATCCAGCGAATCCACAACAAAAACACTTATCTTAGTTTAAACAAAAAAATTCAATAATTCAAATACGTACTCCATGGACGGGTTTTGTGACTTCCAACTACAGAACAGAACAAAAAAAACTACTAAGAAGAAGACTACTCTCTCTCCCTCCATCTCTCGCCATCTCGCCACTACTCCGAAAAGAAACCCTACGTAACCGACCTTTCGAAATCAACACGATGCAGGTTCATACCTCAGCTCTAGACCATATAAAAGGATTCAAGAATACAATCAATAATCAATGTAGAGTATTAAATTAATGTGGAGAATTCAATAAAAATAAAATTTATATTCTTTACTCCTCCTCGGTGGGGCAATGGCGATGGCGATTAAAGGTACTTGTGTAATCATTAATTCATGTAGATTATTAAATTAATGTGGAGTATTAAATAAAAACAGAATTTATACTATTTACTCCTCCTTGGTGGGGTACTGGCGATGGGGGAGGCTATGACGTAACATACCCCCCCCCCCCCCCCCCAACAGAAGTGCGCGTCATTCTTGGAAGAGAGATGACGCGCCCTCGAGCGAACGAGAGGTACCCCACCCAACATCACCGCCGCTGTTGCCGCTCCCACGGTGGGCCACAAATCCTACAGGGGGCCACGGAACACAAATAGGGTGAGTGGCAAAACATAAATAAAGGAAGATAACAAACTTAAACCACTAACTACAATGATAGTAACACAAAAAAAAATCATAACGTAGACTATACTTGTGGCAGAAATAACAATAAATACTAACACTAATTGAAAGTTGTAGTGAAATAGACTATAGTAATACCGTCAGTAAAACAATTCACAATGAAAGTACCGATGTGGCAGGAAAACTCCAATACCTTCCTCAGGGGCTCTCGACCCCAACAAAAAGAAAAAATCAGGACGAACCGAAGTAGCTGTCCCCAAGAATTTGTCTGTATCAGACCACCAGTCAATGACAAACTGTTCCTCTGTCATGCCCTGAGGCCAAACCATTCTCCCAACGGAGACCATTCCGTGGACGAGGGATGCCGCTCATCAACGCCGATCATTTAGCGGGTGAGTGATGCTGGCGCAAGACTCATGACCTTGCCCGGAAAAAAAAAACAAATCATTATGGAAAATTTAACAAGCCTCACGACTTGCTAAATAAAGGCAAGACCGGTTCTCGGTTGTAGTGCCGATGATGATGGTGATGCCGCGCATCAACGACCTTCCAAAAGAATTGCACATGAAAGTTTGACCGCCCACGCGATCCGGTTAGGACCTCCACGCATGGGCGAGGTGATCCTATGGGGTACGAGATCGCGACGCCAGCGTGGGCGAGAGTTCTACCTCGTCTCCACGGTCAATAAATGTTCCACCGAAGGAAATCCGTCGTTCCGCCGACACAAAAGGAAACACCAAAACATCGTCCACCGTAGGAGAGCGACAACAGACACTGGAGGGAAAGTTAAATGCACTATTTACTTGTAAATGTTCTTTTATTGCGTCGATGTATTTTATTTTAGTAATCTATTGGTCCGCAAATCCAATCGTTCTTAATTGTATCAACAAACTAAACAATTGCACCGAAGATAAAAAGACGCACAGAAACAACATATGAGACACTAAACTTATTTTAATTAAAACGCGCGCTTACTCCACTCGACTTAGTATTTCTGCGTCCTCGAGCGCAAAACGAGGACGGGAGATCACATGACCATTGCGGTCAGAGGTTGGAATTCGACTCCAACGATATCCTCTCCAATAAGGATATCGTTTTTTACCTACCACCAGGGAAACGTAAAGTCACTCTTGGTGGTATAGGAAACCAGATCTTGTAATAAAGGTCATGGTGGTATGTGTGTGATCTCGTTGAGATCAATGCTATTCACACGTGCAGTAGAACAACGAAACAGGCAGGCGGCAAGGACAAAAGAAAAGGCGACCAAATGCGCCGTTGGTAATGCGGGTCATTGTTTACACGATGCCTCGTCGCTATTTTCGACGTTTGGAGAAAAAGGTGCTAAAAGCAAATTGGATGTTTATGGCATCTCTGGCTGCAGTAGAAACCGGGGTCATATTTGCATTAGGAAATGCTGGAGAATTTGGTTTCGGCGTCTATTGCGCTAATTATATGCAGCTGCTTGGGTTGTTTGTTGGTAAGACAAACAAAAAAGGTTGCCAGGCAATGTGTATGTAAAGGTATTTGACGCGGCTGGGAAAATAGACGGCGCGATATTTATGGTCCCTGTCATGACGGTTACATTGATTGCAATCCGAATTATTTTGTTTACAGGAATTTGTCTGGTACCGAATTGGTTCAGAATACCAAATAAGAAAACAAAGGAATCTTATGAAAAATTGTATGCGAAGGGATGCATGAAGGTAAGTTTTCTTT